>APFE031157013.1:11867-35653 GCA_000404065.3 Pinus taeda
CACATGCATGTATTTGTTTTTCCGTTTCCTTAATGTGAGAATGCCAAAAAGGAAAACTAAGTACAGATCTGAGCTATTTTCTTCAAAGCAACACTTCAACAATTTCTTTTCGAAACGAAAGGAAGACTAAGATGACGCATTCAATTTCGAATGGAAAACTACTTTCGACACTTCAAATATTGAAAATTCAAATCAAATACAATGGTGAAAGTATAATCAACTATCTAGAAGAGGAAGACTTTACAACACTCTTCTTTTCGATTGACAATGACATTTACGACACTTCTTTGCATCAAAAACGACAGTTCGATTAAGCTACTTTCGATAAAAGAGGACTGTAAATGATGAAAAATACATAAAAAGAATTCACAAATCCTAATCAATGGATGCTGAATAATGTAAATGAAGAAGGCTTCAGCAATGGTATATTGATCATAAGCAACAAAACTACTTAATAGAGCTGAAGACAAGGAGGAAAATACCAAATTATAGAGATAGAAACAATATCATTCAATCATCGCACCTGTCCTTAAAGGAAACAGGGATGCATCTCACCTGCAACACATAGGAGTTGTGGTGTATCCATGCTGCCAGTTACAGACATTGCGATGGACCAGGAAACGAAACTGAGCTTGGTTTTTGCTCAAAATTTGCAGCTAAGTCCAGTGATTTAGGCTAAGCTATGATAGACAGTAAAAACAAAGTTGAGGGGTATGATCTTATGAGGTTATTGACCTACCACAAGGGCACTTAGGATGTTTGCAAGTTAGATGTCCAGTTCATAAACCAACCTAAAGATTGACTGAAGTAGCGTTGATCTACTTTGCAGTTGCATAGCAAAAGTAGTTCAAAGGCTAGCTGGCTTAAATTCAGGCTTCGTCTGCAGTTTATAAAGAAAACAACAATAACAAACAAAAAACTAATCCCTCCCTAGTGGAGTCGCCATTTTGTTTCTGGGAAAACTAGTGTCTTTTCTATCTGATAGTCCCACTAAGACGTGTAGCTATCTTAGAAACAAACAATTCAAAGTGCTTCAATATTTCCTTTATGTATGATAGATAAGAGAGAAGCAAAGAGGACTAACCTGTATCTTCCACTTGGATCCTTGCTTGTTTCCTCTCTCCCTTGATAGATCTTTCCACTCTTCTCCTACTTGTCTCGCTTTAGAGAATAGCTATAGAGGCAAAGCAACAAAACACTAACAAAGCATCTCGATCATAGATACATTAACCATACAATTGCATCTACAAATAACAAGATTCACAAATACATGATTATATGGAGGAAAACTCAAAGAACTTTATTGATAGTAGAAATAGAAGAGAGGATTACAACTCATCTGTCTAATTTAGGATCATCCTCCCAGCATGAAAGCCCTCTTCACCTCATGAAAAGCAAGATCAACCAACAATACAATGTTTCTTCTCAAAGAGAAACCAACAACACTTCCTTACAAACTACCAAATTCCAACCTCTAGATCTCTCGTATGAGCGATCCATTTATAGATATTTGTAGAGGGGTGAGTCAGCTTCTGGGTTTTTGATTAGTGTCATTTCGTTGATAGTTCTTGGTTCCACTTCGAGATTTATTTGATCTCTTACTCATCCCTGGGCGAATTCATAGAGGCAAGTGTCATATGAGCAGTTTCTATAAGATTCTCTAGGTTTCCACTTAGCAAACTGCCTTTGCCATTTTCTACTCTCACCCATTGCACCCCATAGAAGGCTCTTTTAGTATGCATCACACCTGGCCAGTGAGGCAGCGAGTATGCTTCGCACCCTAAGCATGGAGCAGTTTGTATGGTCCAATTTTGGCCAATTATGAGTGGTTTTTCAGGTGGAACTTCTGGGAAATGATGTAATCAGTTCACCATGATCCTTTAGGGTATGAAACAACAATTTTAGGGGTTTAAGAGCCCTTGGTTTATCGACATATGTGATTGGGGTTGCAGTGCCAAAATATGTCTATAACACCCACAAGAGAGTGAATCATCTTGTCCCACAAGAGAGTGAATCATCTTGTCCACAGGAGAGAAAATCATCGTGTCCACAAGAGAGTGAATCATCCTATCCCAATGCGCACTACCGGGGGACGATGAGTCACCCTATGGTCGTATGTTGCTCCAGTAAGAACCACAAGCCCCCAGAGCTCCCAGAGCTCAATGTATACAACATGCATGACCCTTGTACAAGGGTCTCTTGATGAGTCTAAGTCGTTCGGGAAAATCATAGATTTGATCTTTCCCTTGGGGCTTAGACAAAGTGTAGCGACCTGTACATCATCTCATAGTGATGGAGCTTCCTTGCTCATAGACTTACCATATCCTAGATAAGGTAGTATCTAATGTCTATCTGCTAGAGAAATCGTTAAATACAGGATTCCTCAATAATCGAATCCCACCTCTAGTTGTCACAAAGAATCATAGTTGTACAAACAGCTCACTTGAAGAGCTTCCCCTAACAAGTAGCTTCATATGAGATCATACTCGTAGATATGTATCCGGTCTCAGTGGTTCTTATAATGACTGACTTCTGCTTCCTACTCATCCATGATATCAAAGTAGAATTCAAAGAGAAACAACACTAAGAAGTGCTCTAGTGATCCACCACGCTGCCTACCCAATCAACATTCGAATAATCATGCAGTTTCATATTTCTGAAATGTATCTCAATTCATGAGAGATTGTGCCCCGAAGACATCTCAGAAGATTCTTGGTACCAATCCAGTGAGGTTCAACCAAATATGAGCTCACCATGCTAACTGCAAAACATATGTCTAGATGGAAGTTCACCAAGAACATCAACGCGAATGAGTTTATGAGATTCAGAGGCATTTCCCAAATCTGATCTGACATCACTACCATATAACTTCTGAAAGTTAACATCCTCGAGGTAGTAATAGGCTTCTAGATCGCCATTCCACATCTGGAATCCAACTCCCTCTTACTTCTACAAATGAGAGGGTTTGCACCTGTTATAAGTAGGTCATCCTCATAAGGTGTTGGTATGAGAGGTGATGGTTTGGATCCCTTTCACTCCTAGTGAATCTTAGCTTTATCAAGCAGCTATCGATCCTCTCATACTATGCCCGAGGTGTTTTACTTCAAGCCATAGAGGGCTTTCTTCTGTGGAGTACCAAAGAAGGCATGTTTTGATGATTATTTTAGTATCTTTTCAGTAGGACTTACAAGCATTTTTGCATCGTGAACTTAGAAAATGATAAAGAATTATAACAAAACATGTGAGGTTAATATGCAAAACATGAACACTGACAATTGTCGTTTCCATGTGTAGGAGGGAGAAAAAATGAAAAGTTTCTGTTCTAAAGGAAAAGACAAAGTCAGGTTAACTGTTGTCCCTTCGACGAGAGACCGCATGCAAACCAGAACAAAACAGATCAACCCAGGAAAGGAAGCAGAGATATCAGCTCGGCACAGAAAAGAGAAGAAATGACTCAGGGTTAATGGTTCTGTGAATCCCTCAGGATCCTTCATCCTGAGGGATCGCTGTTTTATCTATTTTTGCATGTAGATATCTCCGTCGTCACCCTTATATAAGGGGCAACATTGTTAGCTAAAAGGGGGGAGGCCTTTATGTAATTTCTTTTAAAAGATCAAAACTTTGATCATTATGTCCTGTTAAGACTTGCTCTACTATAATTCTACTTAATGCATTAATACGGACTTGGTTACTCTTTTATCTTTGAGCCTGGAATAACTTCAAGCGGTGTACCCCTGGAGGCTAAGGGCACGGCCCTTGAGGACACTTGCTCTTGTACCATTACGTGTGGTTTCTATGTGGTTTGCTTATCAATGTGATCTGGTAATCTGATGTGTTTTATATATTTTATGTCACATGATCTGTCGTGTTTAATCCATTAAGGTTTCTGAAAACAAAAGTGTTGTATTGATGCTGCATTATATTACTAATCTTTTAGGTGTTGATATAATACGATTAGCTTCTACAGGATACTGTTGTTCCATTACAGAGTTTTTGTGTTATGCAATTGTGCTTTACATTACAGAATTCATCTTGGAAGCTCTATTCTATGTGATTATTGGATTCTTGAATATTGTTGTTCTATTTTGAGATGCAATCGTATTCTTTCTAATCACAGTGACAACTAAATCAGATTACTATTTGAGCATGTTGTGTTTATATGGTTTTCAGTGTTGTTCCATTTGTGTGTATATCTTTAATAGTGAAGGATTGATGTTTGGTTATGACTAATGCAAGTGATTTGATAGATTTACAGCTTGTTAGACTTAGTTACTATTGCATTTCCAAATTGTTGTTCCATTTCCAAATTGTTGTTCCATTTCAGACTTGTTGTTCCATTTTAGATTTGCTGTTCCATTTTAGAATTGCCATTCTATTTCAAGGTTGTTGTTCCATTTCATTACTGTTCGATTTCTTTGTCGTTCCATTTCTTATCTACCATTCCATTTCTTGTTATTGGTGTGAAGGACGATCTCAGGCTGTAGTGAGCATCGACACCTACTGTCTGGTTCCCAGACCCTCGGTCTGTTCTCTGATTTCTTTTCCATCAGTTTCTAAAGGGATGGGTTATCGCTACCGAACCCTTGACTAATAAATTGATTGATATCTGAATGTGTGATTTAGTCTTTTGAAGTAGTTAAGTTGTAAGCACGCATCCATTTCCTCTTGTATTTTCAAACACTGTGCTACGAGCATTACTCTAGAAAATGATAAGCCTCAGACTGAGACACTCTTTGAAATAGAAAAACGTTCTCAGATTGACATATTAATGTGAGGTAACTAGAGGTGAAAGAGACCCTTTTTATAGCTCCAGATTTTGGTGCCATTACTGGGGAAAGAGTGTAGCCATTTGTTCTTTTTCTCAGAGTAGTGTACGAACCTGCTAGGGAAGAATTGGGTTTTGAAAATGGAAGGTAAGAACCTACGTGTGGAGCATGTAAAAGCGTTGTTCCTTTGCCTGCTTTCTTACAGATTTGTTGTTGTTTTTTAAGTAGGATTTAGTAGATAATTTGAGTGCATGACTTAGCAGAAAAAGCCACAAAAAAATTCCAAACCTCTACCAAAGCCAGAAAAAGCTAAGGGGCCAATGACCCTTGGCCGATCAACCTTCATAGATGAAATCTACAAGAAAGCCGAATCTCAACCCTCAGTAGAACCCAGGAAAGTTATTTCTAAACAACCTACTAGCTCCCTTCAGGCCACAGGTTCACCATCTGTAGCCTTTGCTGAGGTGCATAGTCAAATTGAAGAGCAAGACTTTCAAGAAATTGAAAATTCTACTGCAAAGCTATTGCAGGAAGGGAATTTTAGTAATCTTTGTGAAGGAGGAGGAGAGACAGGGGAAACTGAGAAACCAAGATCTCCTCTTAGGAAAACTCAGCCATTGAACAACCTAGACGAAGGAAGTGCTGCAAAAATCACTGTTGAAGAAACCCAATCTCCTCAGTCAATAGTCCCAGATAGAGGAAGTGATATTAAAACTATTCCTGTCAAATTCATTCCCTCTCAACCTAGGAATACCCTCCTAGATATTCCATAAGGCTATTGGCATATATTTGACCCAATGGCTCAAAACCAGCCAAATACCCAAACCTGTACATTACAGTACCCCATAGTGGATTCTGCAGCAAATGCCCCCATGAAAGCAATCCCTCTTCAACATATCCCTACACTCCATGGGCTTACATCAGAAGACCTAGATGCATTTTTATTTGAATTTGATGTACTGTGCAGGGGATATGATTACACCACTGACCCCCAGAAACTGAAAATGTTTCCCTCTACACTAAAAGGGGATACTTTAAGATGGTTTACGGGATTAGGTTGTGGGGTTATAAATAACTGGGAGCAAATGAAAGAATATTTTCTAAAAAAAAATCAAGACTATTGCAGGTCTAGAGAACTGAAGGATGAAATATTCCAGATTATAGCTAGACCAAACGAAACATTAGAGGAGTATGTGGAATGTTTCCAGTATAATCTACAAAGATCTCCCTATGCATCACTCCCTTTACCTGATAATGTATTGAAAACAACATTAATAAGGGGCATGAAGGAACAATGGATCGAAACATTAAACATCATGGGAAAAGGAGATATTTATCAAGAAAGTTTTGCTGACATTATTGATTTATGTATTAGGAGCTCGAGAGGTAGCACACGAGTAAAAACAGAAGAACATGATCGGTTTGTGAGAGATAATAAAATCTCGTCAGAAGGAGTAACGTGTGTGGAAATTGGAAATTTATTAGAAAATTTTAAAACTGATATATTAGGAACACTGACTACACAATTGGATATTTTGCAGGCAAAGCAGAAGCAAATGGAGGCAGAACAAAATTTGGGAATATTTTGTCCCAGATGCAGGAAGAAGCATAGCCATAAGGAGTGTCCACTGAATGCAGTCCAAACATGCACCATCTATACAAAAGATCACTCTACGGAGAGCTATCCCTCACTACCTGGACTGAAAGCAGTATATAAGGAAGCAGAAGAAGAGCCAAAATCAGTGTATTTGCTCAACCAGCGCCGTCAGTGGCAGCCGCGACAATTTGGTATGTTTCCAGACCCAACTTCTTCTTTTCGGTCTCTGCAATATAATGCTCAATAGTATAATATGTGGCAAAGTCAATTCCAGTCCCCATTCCCAAACTGGTCACCACAGTCATTTCCTTCCTCAAACCCATGGCTAAATCAGGCAAGCCAATTTGGTTGGCTGAACCATCCTTATACCCCGCCATATTGGCAAAACAACCCATACCCACCACAATGGACTCCCCCTACTTCACAAAGCTCAGCTTCGCAAACAAACTAGCAGAGACCAATGCATCATCCAGTAGGAACTATTCCTCTCCCTCAACCTACACTGCTAGCTTTACAACAAAATCCCCAGTCTAATCTAAGACCGCAACTCCCAGTCCAACCCAACCCCAACCCAAATAATAGACCGATCCAATCTCTCCAAGTCATAGAAACACCATAAGTAGGAGCCGATTTGAGGGAGTGTAATGATCTTCAATTAAGATCTGGGTGTATTATTCAAACCGAGGGAGATAAGACAGTTCAGATTGAATATCAGTTACCCAGAGAACATCTATCACATGAAGAGGATGTGAGTAAACAACAAACTCATAATCAAGCAACCACATCCTCTCCTCCGTTCCCAGAACAATTAGTCATACCTCGACCTATACAACAACCTAATTTTGACATTCTGGGAGAATTACAAAATTTGTACATAAAAATTCCATTCCTCCAAGCCATTCAAGACATCCCGATATATCCAAAAACTATCAAAGGGTTGTGCATAAAAATACCAAGGAGGAATATAACAAATAATCCAAGAGTCCAAGTAGTCGGCACTCTATCTGACTTATTATCAGGAAAAGAAACACCCATTAAATACGAAGACCTAGGAAACCCAATAGTAACTGTCCAAATTTATGGTCAAACTGTGCCCAATGCCTTAGTTGATCTTACAGCTGCAATCAATATCTTAACAAGCACTACTTGCTGAAAGCTAGGCATTACATCTGTAGAACCCACTTCAACTTTGTTAGAATTGGCTGATCGATCTGTGGTTAGGCCAGAGGGCATATTACATGATGTCATGTTCTCTGTTGACTCCTGCGAATATCCAAACAATTTTCTAATAATAAATCCCAAAACCTGACTTGATGGACATCCATTGATTTTAGGAAGACCTTGGCTCGCCACTGCCGATGACTATATTGGATGTCGGCAAGGAAATATGATCATAACCAAGGGAGCATATATCAAGAACTTAGTTCTATACCCCCCAGCGCAGCCAAATGTCACAATAGTCAAAACTAATAGGCACCCTGTATCATAGCTTACTGATAACATTAGATCTCCATTAACTATACAAGAAGCACTTGATTTCAAAGACCAAATAGAAGATGATGCCATCAATAATTTCATTAGTCAAACTGAACTCACATCTCGCACACAATGTCATATGATAAAAGCAACATTTGATAACGAGTTAGAAGAAGATCCTTTGAAAGATGCACATGAGCATGCAATCCCTGTCACCTTAGTTGCAAATAGTAAAATTGTGGAAATCGAACCTTGAAAAACCTTAAACATTAATGCCAACCTCACATCCGAACAAGAAACAAAGCTCATCCATGTGTTAAGGAAATATAAAGAAGCATTTGCTTGGGACTACCCTGATATGAAAGGAATTGACCCCCAGTTATGCACACACCACATTTACATAGAAAAAGATGCAAGACCTATTTGACAGCCTTAGAGAAGACTAAATCCTCATCTAAAAGATGTGGTAAAAGTTTAACTTCAAAAACTTTTAGATGTTAATTTTATCTACCCTATCTCTGATAGTAAATGGGTCTCCCTGCTTGTGGTGGTACCAAAAAAGAATGGGAAATGGAGAATCTGTGTGGGCTACAGGGAGCTAAATAAAGCAACACAAAAAGATCACTGCCCTCTCCCATTCATCGACCAAGTATTAGACACTTTGGCAGGAAAGAAATTATTTTCTTTCCTCGATGGCTTCAGTGAGTACAATCAAATACAGATTGCCCCTAAAGACCAAGACAAAACTACTTTTACTTTTCCTTGGGGAACATTTGTCTACCGAGTTTTACCTTTTGGCTTATGCAATGCCCCTACCACATTCCAAAAGGCTATCCTTAGCATTTTTGCAGACCTAATAAATCAAGGACTTGAAGTATATATGGATGACTTTACTCCATACGGAGATGAGTTTTATCTAGTACTAGATACACTAGAAAAAGTCCTACAACGTTGCATTGCTACCAGGCTTTGTTTAAGCTATGAAAAATGTTATATGATGATGACGGAAGGACTTATTTTAGGACACTATATTTCGTCAGCTAGCATTCAAGTAGACCCAGCCAAAATCCAAATACTTCTGCTCATTCCTACTCCCACCACTCAAACAGAGGTACGTAGCTTCCTTGGATTTTCTAGTTATTACAAAAGGTTTATAGAACATCATTCACATATTGTTGCACCTTTGTATGCACTAACTGGTAATGTTGATTTTCTTTGGACAGAAAAATGTGAACGTGCTTTCAAGGATTTGAAGAAGCTCGTATCCATAGCCCCAGTCCTTCGAGGACCAAATTGGGATTTGCCATTCCAGATATCATCTGATGCCTCAGACATAGCCATTGGAGCGGTCCTTGGGCAGGAAGAGGATAGAAAACCATATGAAATTTATTACATTAGCAAAAATTTATCCCCTGCTGAATTAAACTACACTGTTACTGAGGAATAATTTCTAGCCGTAATACATGTTGTCAATAAGTTCAGATATTAAATTATTAGATATCCGTTATCTTGTACATAGATCATTCTGCCATAAAATATTTAGCAAATAAGCCTATCACAAATGGAAGAACAACTAGATGGCTGATTTTATTGCAGGAATTTGATATTACAATCAAGGATCGACCTGGAAAAGAAAATCCGGTAGCTCATTTCCTCTCAAGAATGCTAAAGCCAGTTGATGTAGCAGCAGTTGAAGATCAATTTCCGGACGAGCATCTGTTTGTTGTGGCTGTTCAAACACCCTGGTATGCTGATGTTGCCAATTACTTAGAAGTAGGTAAGTTACGAAAGCATCTAACCCCTAATGAGCGGAAACAAATTGTTCAACAAAGTACTAGATTCTCTTAGATTGGGGGCTATTTGTTTCACACAGGGGCAGACATGCATATCAAGAGATGCAGTCGAGAAGATGAAATATTTGACATTTTGAAAGCCTCCCATGACCAACCATGTGGTGGACATTTCGCTGATCACAGAACTAGACATAAAGTACTACAAACAGGGTATTATTGGTCCACGATTTTCAAAGATGCAAAGAAGTTTGTCCAAGCCTATGACAGTTACCAGAGAGCGGGACACCCTAGTCAGTCTGATGATATGCCTCTGCAACCATAGTTAGTCATCGAACCATTCGAGCGATGGGATCTTGATTTCATTGGACCCATCAACCCATCATCAAACCAGAAAACATATATTTTGGTGGCAACAGAATTTGTCACCAAGTGGGTTGAAGCAGAGGCATTGCCAAGAGCCACAGAGGACTCTGTCATACAGTTCCTGTTCCATCTATTTGTATGTTATGGCCTTCCAAGAGAGATAATTACAGATGGTGGACCACAGTTTGCTGGAAATAGAATAGCTGCAACACTCAACAACTATCATGTCCAGCATAAAATCACTACTCTATACCACCCACAGGCAAATGGGCAAGTAGAAAGAAACATTAAATAATAGAAACAATCTTAACGAAAACTGTTGCATCACATAGACATGATTGGGCTGCCAAATTACCTGAAGCACTATGGGCTTATAGAAAAACATGGAGGAGTACCACTGGTTACTCACCTTATCAGCTAGTGTTTGGAAAACAACCCATTTTCCCCATAGAATTTGAAATCCAAACATTACGAACAACACAGGAAGTTGGCTTAGACTTAACTGAGGCACAGATTAATCGACTACGACAGATCAATGAGCTGAACAAAATTAGGCTCTCTGCACTTAAAAACACTGCTCTAATCCAGCATCAGAGAGCTAAATGGCATGATGCTCTCATTAAAAATAAAGTCTTCCACGAAGGAGACTGGGCTCTTTTGTACGACTCCAAGTTTCAGGACTTCCCCAGGAAAATCCAGACTCGTTGGTTGGGACCATACGAAATCCAGAAGGTACATGAAAATGGTACCCTTACACTAATCACTATTGATGGTTCTGGATATGCCTTCAATTCAAATGGCCACTGAGTTCGCCTCTATCGCAAACCACTCACTCGGGAGTCCTTCTGCCAACAGCTATGCCAAGATTCAGATATGGAGATTTTGGGGGAGGAAGAGAAGTCTTCCTCACCTGTAATTCATTAAGGAATTTACTTTTCTTTACAGTTTGTACATAATTTCATGATTTATTTTTGTACATATCTTTGAAACAACGTTTTGCTGTTACTGCTGTTCCTTTTCCAAAGGAACGACATTAGTGTGTTTTTGCTGTTCCTTTTCCAAACGAACAACATTTTTTATTTCTGTTGTTCCTTTTCCAAAGGAATGGCATTAGTGTTTTTTTGCTATTCCTTTTTCTAAAGGAACAACATTTTTTGATTTTTGTTGTTCCTTTTCCAAAGGAACGCCATTTGTGTGTTTTTGTATTTTTGGATTTTTGCTGTTCCTTTTTCAAAGGAAAAACATTTTTGGATTTCTGTTGTTCCTTTTCCAAAGGAACGACATTTGTGTGTTTTTTGTTGTTCCTTTTCCAAATGAACAACATTTGTGTGTTTTTTGTTGTTCCTTTTCCAAATGAACAACATTTGTGTGTTTTTGTTGTTCCTTTTCCAAAGCAACAACATTTGTGTGTTTTTTGTTGTTTCTTTTCCAAAGGAACAACATTTGTGTGTTTTTGTTGTTCCTTTTCCAAAGGAATAGCATTTGTGTGTTTGTTGTTGTTCCTTTTCCAAAGGAACAATATTTGTGTGTTTTTGCTCTTCCTTTTCCAAAGGAACAACATTTTTGTGTTTTTGTTGTTCTTTTTCCAAAGGAAGGACATTTGTGTGCTTTTGTTGTTCCTTTTCCAAAGGAACAACAGTTTTGATTTTTTGTTGTTCCTTTTCCAAAGGAACAAAATTTTTTATTTTTGTTGTTCCTTTTCCAAAGGAACAACATTTGCGTGTCCTTGCTGTTCCTTTTCCAAAGGAACAACATTTTTTATTTCTGTTGTTCCTTTCCCAAAGTAATGGCATTTGTATGTTTTTACTATTCCTTTTCCAGAAGAACAACATTTTTGATCTTGGCTATTCCTTTTCCAAAGGAACGACATGTATTGGTTTTGTTGTTCCCTTTTCAAAGGAACATCATTTTTTTTACGTCTGCTGCTCCTTTTCCAAAGGAATGGCATTGGTGTGCTTTCCTATTCCTTTTTCAAAGGAACAATGTTTGTGATTCGTGATGTTCCTTTTCCCAAGGAACCGCACCTATGTGTGCTGCTATCCCTTTTACAAAGGAACAACATTTGTGAACTGTTGTTGTTCCTTTCCTCAAAAGGAACACCACTTGTATGCTTTTGCTCTCCCTGTGAAACAGCTTGTTCCTTTTTCTGTTCTAAATTGAGGATGCTTATTTCTCATGTTCTTTCAATTATTTTTCAATACAGCTATGCACTTATGTAATGGAAACAAAAAAACAACATACTAAAATTAGTCAATCATAAATCGCTATCTTTATAAGAAACTGCCCTGAATTGGTGAGAGGATAGAAGGAAAGACATGCTTATTCATCATCTTTTGCTGGAATTGTTCTACTAATTCTGCTCTGAATGGTTCTCTGTATCATGTTGGTCCCTTTTAATCCTCCTTGATTATTATTTAGGAATAAGAGGAAAAGGTTTATATCTTCCTATTGGGATGTCAAGACTTCTTCCACCATTCCTACTCTTAAGGAGTCTTGAACCACCCTTTATGTATAAATAGGGAAGGCACTTCATGAAAAACAAAGAAAAAAGTAAACATGACTTATAAATTGTCAAATGCAGGATAGGAAGTCTCATTAAGAGCTGGCCTACCATGAGCGTGAGGACAAAAGCGAAGTGGCATTCCCACTATGGCCACCACACCAGGGATATGGTCCAAAAGGTATATCAAACAAACAACCCTTGGAACAGGAGGTCTCATCACGAGCCGTCCTGCCCACTATTCGCTCCTTCCTCGTGAATGGCATTATGGCTAACTAGTCACCAAGTCAGCATAATGGCCTACATTTTGATATTACACAACGTTCCCTAGCATACACAAAGGACTATGGTTCCATAGGTGAAATAAACAACTCTGCCAAGGTTATGGAAACCTATCGGCAACAGAGCACTATTAATGGTATTAAAGTTGCATTATTTACAACAATAGGTAAGTTATTAGCACCCTTCTATTTCTTATGCCATGGTAATCAATTATATGTTATTGCCCCAACCATATAACACATGACTATATATTATCACCAATCATGACAGAACCATTGACAATGACCTCATGAGACTCTATTTACGGCAAATGTCTTATCCCCAACCTTGCATCAAATCACCGTAGTCTCTTACGTATTAAAGCGACGCAACTCTACACCTCGATTTCAGTAATAGGCTGCTTTTTGTAAACATGGCATATTGGAATACGTTGTTCCTTAAAGACTTTGTTGCAGAGCGGGCACTGCTCCTTTATTTGACGGCTGAGATAGCCTATCACATTGTGGGGGGGGAGGTTAACCTCATCATTCCTTGGATTATGTGTCAACTCGCTATTCAGGAAGTTGTGTACTAGGGTATAACACGGCTCAACGATATTATTTCTTTTTTATTTTTTGTTTTTTCTGCATGATTTGCTATTCAAAGCCATTTCCACTGTATACGTTACAACATTAGAGTTTGAACAAGTTTTATGTCTATCAGCTTCTCTGTGTTTTAACAAACAACTACCGTTCCTTTGAGAATTTACAGCGAAACCATGGGAGGAAGATCAATTCATAGAGAACCGCAAGTGCTAACTGTTTTGGCTGCTGCCCGGGAAATCCTGGCAAGAGCAGGATGGGTAACCTATCTTAATCGCTTGAAGGAGTCTAACGAGACAGTGGTAATTGAATTCTTGCAGAACTTGTAAGAGGACTACTCCACAGTAAGGGGAAGATGCATAACAATCACCGATGACATAATCGCAGAAGTCTCGGGACTGCCAGCCACTGGACCAGTATGGATGTTAAAAAAGGAGAGGTTGCAGAAGATTATAGAAATCTTCCAGGACGAGGGACAGAGCTTTACAATTCAAGGAAAGGGGGTTATGCCAGCAACACTAGGAGAGCCATGGGAAGAATTAGCAAAGACCATCCAAAGCTATATCACCTGTGAGGGCAGAAAAGACGTGGTAAGACCACGAAATCTTAAACTCTTAGCTGTTCTAAAACAAAAATTCTCTGTAAATTTACCTGCATTGTTGAATTCATTACTTCATGACATTGCACAGAGCATGAAAAAGGCACAACACGTAAATTCAGTGGTTAGTCATCATGGAATGATTCGGTTGATAGTCAACCATAGCCTCACCCAGCAGCAGAGCAACTAGGAAGAGCTAATTGCCATTGTAAATGAGGGGTTGACCACACCACCACCAAAACGGAAACATGTCACTAATGCACCCGAACGACCGAAAAAATGGAAACAGGTCACTAGCACACCCAAGTGTCCAGAAAAACACAAGAAATCGGCAAAGCGGAAACATGTCACCGACACTCCTGAGAAACAAGAAAAGCGCAGGAAATCAATCCGGCTAGCACGGCTACAAGGGGGGCTGGAGAAGCCCCAAGAAAGCATCGGCCAGTCGGTGGAAATAGAAGATGAGCAACCCCCACGGGTAGACAAGGAAATGGGAATGTAGGAAGAGGAAGCAGAGCAATCTGCAGAAGAAGAAGAAGAAGAAAAAGAGGGAGAAGGCGAGCAATCTGAGGAGGAAGGAGACAAAGAAAAAGAAGCCGAGCAGTCTAAGCAGGAGGAGGAAATGGAACAGCAGGAAGGACATCCATTATAGGACCCATTAGGGGAAGATGAATTGGCCAAAGTTTTGGCCAATATGGGCGAATATGGCCAACCTTCCAGTCCATCAGACCTCCATGTCGGAGAGAAACCCCTAGAGAAAAATGCACCCAAGGAATCACATGCAAAGGAGGCAGAAGTAAAAAATCTATCTGTTCATGATGAGAAGATGTCAGAAAATGCTGAGCAGGAACAACCCGTTCCTAACCAAAAGGCACCAGAAGAAATTCTGGAGGAAATAAGGACAGAAAAATACATAGCCCAAGAAATAACAGAGCCAATTAGGGTTCTTGCCCCAGAACTACCAGAGCAAAACAATGAAGAAACACCCCAGGAAGAAAATCAGGAAGCTAGCCGCAGTCTAGACCACAGTAAACAGCCTGCTATTCCTTCTGAAGAAATGGAGGAAATAAGGGAATTGTGAAAGGAACTACAGAGATTATTGAAGATAATAGTCCAGCTCCACCAGTAGATTAGGATTCTAAAGGCAAGGCAAAGGGTAAAAGGGACTTCAGGAAGAAAAGTCTGGCCACTCCAGCAAAACCCCTTAAGGGAAAGGGGCGAAGGACCAGAATCCATCCTGCTGTTCGAAACCTCGTGAAAAGCCAAGCTATTGTTCGAAATGATGCTGAGAAACAAACTGCTATTCTAATTGAAAAGGAACAACAATGGGCTGATGTTCGTGTTAAAATAGAAATGGATGAAATGATGACCCATGATAAAGAAATTCAGACGGAGGCACCTCTTTCGGGATTAATAAGGGTTCTGAACTCAGAGCAGCACAATAGGAAAGTTCAAGTAAATCTCCTGACCTCCACTGCTACATGGAAAAGGGATCCAAAAATAGTAACCCTCCAAAAGGGTTTGAAGCAAGCTCAGCAAGAAGCAGAAAAGCTTAGGGAGCAAACGGTCCCCCGAGAAAAATATGAAGAACTACAGCAACAGCTAAGGAACTTCAATTTATCTGAAAGCTAGGCCTTCAAAGGATGGCGGAATGAACAAGAGAAAGTTGCAAAGGTAACTCGCAGGTTAGATGT
This sequence comes from Pinus taeda, assembly GCA_000404065.3. Lineage (NCBI taxonomy): Eukaryota > Viridiplantae > Streptophyta > Pinopsida > Pinales > Pinaceae > Pinus > Pinus taeda. Next base: position 27,518 of record APFE031157013.1, read on the forward strand.
AGCTATCAAATGGATGGATACCTTGTGTTCTCTATACAATGACATCCTAGCATGTAGATTCCCTGCTAAGAACTATGCCTTGTTTTTAATGGAAAGGTATTTGCAATTGAAAATAAAGGCTGTTAAAGCAGGTTCTCCCATACAAATTAACACCATAGATGATTTCATAAACTATTTTAAGCACTACGGGGTAAAAGTTCAAAGACTATTGTGTGAATTTTATTTACATAACCTTGTACTAGAACAGGAAACCGAGTTGAACCCTGTCCCTTTTGGTGGGGACATTTAGTTACAGGCATTTATTTCATTTGCAGTTAATCAAATTAAATGGCTCAAAGCCTATAATGCTTTTCAAAGACAAGAAAACAGATTAGATCTATGGATAAGAGCTGAGCCTAGGGATCTAGCACAGTTATGGAGGAAACATAGAAACCTCATGAAGACTCCAGGAGTGATTGAAGCATTAGGACCCATGCATGAGGAAATCATTTGACAGGGATTAGAAAACTTTTCCTCTATCAAAGACCCTGCCATTGATGCAGCTAAATTTTGATATCGAATATCTAATCCAAATATCCGGCTTAGAGAACCGTTTAAGTATGAGAATTTTAAACTAGCTACCAATTGTTTTCCCCTCTATGGCAAAATTGTTTTGAGGGCAGGGCCATCCTGGTTAGGATATAGGTTCCGGAGTCCAATTATTTGGCATCCTGCACCTAGATACCAAGCCCTGTATGAGATGACTGAGGGTCAGACAGGACATTTCTTTGACTACTTAGTTACGCATCATGGTTGTAGGCCTTCACATGAGATTCCATCTCCAACCTACTCACTCACTGCCTTACATGTCAACTACAATGTTTTCATGAGGCCATGAAAATGGGTAAGCAGGGGGGTGTGTGGAGTACCAAAGAAGGTATGTTTTGATGATTATTTCAGTATCTTTTCACTAGGACTTACAAGACTTTTTGCATCGTGAACTTAGAAAACGATAAAGAATTATAACAAAACATGTGAGATTAATATGAAAAACAAAAATGCTGACAATTGCCGTTTCCATGTGCAGGAGGGAGGAAAAACAAAGAGTTTCCGTTCTAAAAGAAAAGACAAAGTCAGCTTAACTGTTGTCCCTTTGACGAGAGACCGCATGCAAACCATATCAAAATGGATCAGCCCGGGAAAGGAAGTGGAGATATCAGCTCGACGCAGAAAAGAGAAGAAATGACTCAGGGTTAACGGTTCTACGAATCCCTCAAGATCCTTGATCCTGAGGGATCACTGTTTTATCTATTTCTGCATGTAGATATCTCCATTTTCACCCTTATATAAGGGGCAGCATTGTTAGCTAAAAGGGGGGATGCCTTTATGTAATTTCTTTTAAAAGATCAAAACTTTGATCATTATGTCCTGTTAAGACTTGCTCTACTTTAATTTTACTTAATGCATTAATACAGACTTGGTTACTCTTTTATCTTTGAGCCTGGAATAACTTCAAGCGGTGTACCCCTGGAGGCTAAGGGCCCGACCATGGAGGACACTTTCTCTTGTACCACTACGCATGGTTTTTGTGTGGTTTGCTTATCAACATGATCTGGTAATCTGACGTGTTTTATACAGTTTATGTCACATGCTCTGTCATGTTTAATCCTTTAAGGTTTCTGAAAACAAAAGTGTTGAATTGATGCTGCATTATATTATTGATCTTTTAGGTGTTGATATAATACGATTAGTTTCTACAGGATACTATTGTTCCATTACAGAGTTTTTGTGTTATGTGATTGTGCCTTAACATTACAGAGTTCATCTTGGAAGCTCTGTTCTATGTGATTATTGGATTATTGAATATTGTTGTTCTATTTTTGAGATGCAATCGTATTCTTTCTAATCAAGGTGACAACTGAATTAGATTACTATTTGAGCATGTTGTGTTTATATGGTTTTCAGTGCTGTTCCATCATGTATCCATAAGCATTACTATTCCATTTGTGTGTATATCTTTAGGAGTGAAGGATTGATGTTTGGTTATGACTAATGCAAGTGATTTTATAGATTTACGGCTTGTTAGACTTAGTTACTGTTCCATTTCCAAATTGTTGTTCCATTTCCGAATTGCTGTTCCATTTCATACTTGCTGTTCCATTTTAGATTCGTTGTTCCATTTTAGAATTACCGTTCTATTTCAAGGTTGTTGTTCCATTTCATTGCTGTTCGATTTCTTTGTTGTTCCATTTCTTATCTGCCATTCCATTTCTTTTTATTGGTGTGAAGGATGATCTCAGGCTGTAGTGAGCTTCAACACCTGCTGTTCGGTTCCCAGACCCCCGATCTGTTCTCTGATTTCTTTTCCATCCGTTTCTAAAGGGATGGGTTATCACTACCGAACCCTTAACTAATAAATTGCTTGATATCTGAATGTGTGATTTAGTCTTTTTAAGTAGTTAAGTTGTAAGCACGCATCCATTTCCTCTTGTATTTTCAAACATTGTGCTATGAGAATTACTCTGGCAAATGATAAGCCTCAGACTGAGACACTCTTTGAAATAGCAAAATGTTCCCGAATTGACATATTAATGTGAGGTAACTAGAGGTGAAAGAGACCCTTTTTATAGCTCCACATCTTCCACCTACATATGCGAGATTATTGATTATAAATATCAGACCGCTTCGATTGTTCTAGACCTATGGACTTTCTACATGAGGGGAATGGTACCCTTGTAAGATTTTTCTTTAGTACATCTCAGACATGTACTTTCATGCTCCTTTTGAATTCAGGCATCTCTACCACCATCTGACTCATATACCTTCGGTGCTACGTGACAATGGACATGGTCCCGAGTGGACTTCCTGCAATTTGATACAACCCTGAACTTAAAAACATCTTTGAAAATTATATTTCCAAACACATACCTTTCCATCGATGAGTGTCACCCTGAAACCTTTGACATCCATTTCCGAGATGGACACGAGGCTCTTCTTGCAATCAGGTACATAAAAGTGATTTAGGGTTCCTTGCTTTCTTTGAAGAGTCAACCATTTCCTTGATGACTTGCATTAGCTTAAGACACTCCTTCACATTATGGGTGAACTTATTGCAACCAAGGCATCCACCTTTCCTTCCACCCTTAGATCCGAACTTCCCAATGAAGTGATATTTAGATGGGCCATCAAAAACTTCCACTACACCATTATGATAATATGTTCTACTTCGACTTCACCCTTTTTGAACTTAGAAGAGAGATGTGGAACCCATTGATCCTTTTGTCTTGTCCCTATTGTCTTCGGTGATTGCTCTTTCACTCTTTCTTGGGCATTATCTTCACCTCAGCTCTGATACCATGTTAATTTTAGGTATGTTCTATGCTAGAGAATTTATTTCAATTTCTTTTCCACATTAGCAATCACATCAGAATAAAGTAAACTACAGATAGAACATAAATATCAATTGCAGAAGACAAGCCAAGACGAGAGGACACAAGATGTGGCACTAGCCAGGGACAAACCCCAATGTGGGGAAACCCTTTATCAATTCTTCTTTTATGTTCTTCAAAGTTCAGTAGAGAAAGTGAGAGAGATAGTACATTTATGATAGAAGTCAATCACTTTGACTTTTGATATCAGCATGAGATTAGTTGAAGACATATTGCTTCAACTGATCTCTAAGGTGACTCATTCACCTATCATAGTGTTTCATCTCGTCTATTTGCTACACATTATCGTGTGACACCTTGCTGTATTGTCGCATGTGTTGAACCTTGATGACTGAGCTGCTCTTATCTTCATGCTGCATCTTCCATGGTCTTATTCATCATCAAGCTGCCCATGCTCATGATCTCATTCATCATTATGATTCCCATGCTCATATCATCATGCATCATTATGTTGCCCATGCTCATATCATCATGCTGCTTATTATGCTGCCCATGATCTCATACATCATGCTGACTTCCTTTGGAGATAGATTCTCCAGCTATTTTGGCAGTTCCCGGTAGTTCTGGCTTTTCCTGCAGTTCCAGCTTTTCCGGCAGTTCTGACAGTTCTGGCATTTCCAGCTTTTCCGACTTTTCTGGCTTTTCCGGCTTTTCCAAAATTTCCAAAATTTCTAGCTTTTCCAGCATTTCCAGATTTTCCTGTAGTTCCTGCTTTTTAGGTAGTTCCAGCCTTTCCATCTTTTCCAGCTTTTCCAGCTTTTCCGGTGTTTCCAGCTTTTGCGGCAGTTTTGGCCTTTCCGGCAGTTTCGGCTTTTTTGGCAATTCCGACAGTTCCAGCTTTTCTAGCTTTTCTGACTTTTCCATATTTTCTAGGTTTTCCAGTATTTCCGGCTTTTCCGACAGTTCCAGATTTTCTGAAAGTTTCAGCTTTTCTAGTAGTTCCAACTTTTCTGGCTTTTCCGAATTTTCTGGAAGTTCTAGCTTTTCTAGATTTTCCGACTATTCCAGCTTTTCCGGTAGTTCTGGCTTTTCCGGCAGTTCCGACTTTTCCGGCAGTTCCGACTTTTCTAGGTTTTCCTTAAGATCTCTCCTCCTACTAAAACCCAAAGATAAGTAGAGAGAGGAAGAGATCCAAGTGTGTGTAGAAATGACTTGAATTCCTCTTCTATTTATATTAAAATGTAGAGGTTGAATAGACATGACTGTTGGGCTTCTGAGCCTACATAAGTTGCTGGTCGACTTAACAATTTGTCCATAACATAAATAAATACATAACTTCATAAATACTTATTGGAATCAGATGATATGTAGAACAATCCTACACCTCTCAATGAGAGGGATCCAATAAAATATTAGCCGCCATAAATAATATTACCCACATGGAGTTTGGCCCTAGTTGCCAATTTTAAGAGATGAGGTAGTAGGCGTACCTGAAACCAACTGAGCCAAAGTTACATAATTATGTGGTAACCGAGGATGAACACTGGCTAGAATGCTTCTCATGTAAGGGAAACCTTCAGGAGGGAAATGATATTCCTCCTCCTCGACTGTGCGTGGAGTGGAAACCTCCGAGTGACCCAGAGAGGAGACTAGGATTTCGCCTTTTGATTCCATGGATGAAAACTGGCGACAACGGACTACCGAAGACGTTTGAGGGGATAATTACAAAGGAATACCCAGCTGATCATACAGACTGTATGAATGCTATGCTGATATCACAACAGGATTGAACAAAAGGATTCAGAGGATAAACAACTAGTCCAAGCTAACCTTTAGAAGTCGACGAACTCTTGCAAGTTTGGATAGGATTATCCGAAGATTCTAGGCCAATGTTAGAAAGTGACCCAGTATGTGAGGGAGGGGGAGGATGAGATGCAAAAGGTTGAATTCTTAGAACAATTCCAAGTTCAACACCTTGGTCCTCAAGTGACTACGACAATTCAAGAAAAGGCTCCTCAGATGATCTTTCAGACAGAGGAGAGGAAGAGGAACTAGGTGAACCTGATGGTTCAACCACAATGATCTTGTCTCAATTAACCAGAAGAGAAAGATTGATTCCAAGGTTTTAAAATGTATTTAAAGGTATACTCACAATGTGGTCTAGAAAAATACTGACAGGAAAGTTATGTGATCGTGGGCAACAATTTTTTTAAGATGCGAAAACAAATTGGTGCTCTTTTATGTTTTAAGAGTCGAGAAATAAGCAAAGGTGACTTTATCACTTTTGGTTTGAAAAGAGCTCAAAGGACAAGCGCTCGGGTGATCTTTTCTATTTAGTGAGTCAAAAAGATAAAAATGACTACTTAGGATGATCTAGGTAAAAGGATTACCAGGTAACTGTGAACTGCAAAATACCTCCCGGTGAACCGAGAAGTACGGGCAAGAAATCTCCCGGAATGTTGTGTTTGGTGTATCATGTTTACAAGACGATAGACTCAGCTTCCTTTGGATAAAGGATTGCAACCTAGTGGGGTCTCCCTTTATATACACAATAGTATGGGGAGCACAAGTATGTACTAGCACTGCCTAGTGCCAAAGTGAACAACAACTTCTCGGTTTAAAGGCGTTGGAACACATTTCTAGCCTAGACCTTCTAAATGTGATCATTAGGTTTCAAATGCGCCTTAGGTTAATTGAATACATTTTAGAGTTTATATTAAAATTATGTCTTGGTTTTTAGGCCTTATTGATGCAACTCGAAAAAATCCTATATGCAGCTAAATGAGACAAGACCATTTCAATTCGATGAATTGTCTACACTAATGAGAGTAGAAAACACACTTAATGCAACAAACAAGCAATTGAAAGAAAAATGACCTTTTCACTATTTCGCTTTTTGAAAACAAAATGATAAAAAACTCTTTCCAATTCCTATCTTTCCTATCAAACGCACTTCAAGTAGTCCTTTCACTAGTAAAGAGAATCCATTTCTTTTCCAATGCAAATGACGAGGCAACTCTAGTCTTCAACAATGCTAACTAATGCAACATATTGATTCAGCAAAATAGAATTATGTATTTTTCAATGAAATGAGAAAATGAATCTTTCACAAACAGTTCAATGAAATTTTTTCAAAACAATCAACCTCAATAAAATGCAAAGAACAAAATAGAATTCCTTCCAAACTAATGATGCAAAGAATCAACCAAAAACAAGATGAACAATGTTATCTATTCTCGAAAAGAGACGCTCAATCAACAAACGAAACATTTCAAACCTGTTAAATGGAAATCAAAGCAACGAAAGGACTAACAAATGAAATGCAAGGAGTAACTTGATTATCTACTTGAATTTCTAAGCACACAAACCAATGAATGGATGACAACCTAGATGCCCTAGGGCTACACACCATCCAAGAACTCAAGAAACCAAGTGAAGTAAAGGAAAACCAAAAAATCATATAAACCAATCTAATAGAGCTTTCCAGTGAGGGAGAACACAGTCAAAACAAGCTAAGAGGCAGAAATAAGAAGAACAAGACATACTGGTTATGATATAGGGGAAACCCTGATCTTCACCTACAAGAATCAGCACGACTACCTAACTAACAACAAGCACTAGAAGGGGGTTGGCGTGACCCTTTTTGAGAAACTCACATTGATCGGCAGGACTGTAAGAAAAATAAATGCACTGACTGAGGATTCAAGGAAAAAAAATAAATTCAAAGGCTAAAACCAGACTTGCCACTATAAATTTCAAGCTCGGAGCAGTAAACTAGGCAAAGCAGAGAACACTAAAGAGAAATGGTGATACTAGAAAATTTCACACAAAACCATAAAATGACAATCAATCAAATATAAGGATTGGCTCCCCAATGGAATCACCAATTTTTGGTGCAGGTAAATTCTCAGTGCGGACACGAACAATTCCTCTAGCCCAAGAGAGCGATTCTAGCCACAAACAAACAATCTATGGAAAACTTCCTTAAGCTAGAATCAAATAAGAAGGCTGACCTCTTAGAACGCTATTCCACTTGGTGATGATCCTGCTTCCTCACTCCAGCTACCTCCTGTTTCCTTCCTTCAAATACTTGAAACAAGAAAACAAACAACAACAACAAATGTGATAGCATACAAATTGTATTCAACCTACTTAATAGGTCAAGGAACATTAAGCCATCAAATGTAAGATAACACTTCAATGTAGGAAATAAATCAATAGTTGTATTCATATAAGTTCAGAAAGAGATTACAACTAATGCCTTGATGTTGCTGGTCTCCTCCGATGTATCCGGGTCCCCATGCTTCTACTAGCATCTCATGGACAACCCCAACAATGGAAGTTTTAAGGCCTCTTCCCTTTAGTCTCAAATCAAACCAAACACTCTATTCTCCATCAAACATACACTAGAAAGCTACAAGCTATAGATCTCTTGCTGAATATTCAAGCTCCAAAAATACCAATACTGAAACTTATGAAGCTTGTAAAAGGAGGGGTTTATATAGCTTGGATAGAGGGGACATGGTTCCTCTTATCATGGGATAAGGCTTTATCTCTTGGGTTGATTCCATCTTAATAGGGGAAAGGATCCCAAATTGACTTCCTCAGCTCCATCTAGCCCAACCATTTAATAGACTTCCGTTACGAAGCTTCTATACCTAGAAGCTTTGACTCCATATTTAAAATAATTTCCAAAAGAGGATCGACGTGATTGAGAAAAGGCTTAGTAGGATTGTATGGTGCTAGTCATCATTTTAATCTTTGCAAA
>APFE031157014.1:1884-16721 GCA_000404065.3 Pinus taeda
ACATTCCAAAACCTAACCCTAGGAGATGAAACGCCAAACTGTGGGCCTCGTTTGGGGGTAAGTTGGTACATCAACTTCCCAGGGTCGTAACTTTAGCATATGATCTCCGTTTGACGCGTACAATAGCTCATTAGAAAGATTTATTCGAGCACTATCATTGTTGGAATGGGCAACATCGGTCCATGTTCCATGGACCCATGTTGCCCCTGGATTCCCCAAAAAACGTCGTTTAGGGCCTAAAAACGGCTCCGGAAGTCAGGACCCGAAAAACTGCTAAAAATAGTAAGTTGTGCTACAATTAAGGAAACTGAAAATGCTGAGAAAGACAATGGTGGGGGTCCAGGTGGACTTGGCAGGTGGCCACCAATATCCACCTGGATCATTCTATCAGATAGAAATTTTATTTTTAAGTAACAATGGTATGACTCAACAGCATTATTGGTCTCCTGATTTGCATGAGGAAACTCCCAACAACCTTTCACCCACATGCCTAATTGCAAATAGAACGATGTCAGTCTCACTATATCACCTTTATAAAAGAAAAAAATGCATATAATATGAAAAAAATGTTTACTTACGAATCTTATATCCAATGACCCAATTCTTGTTGAAATAGTCTAAGAACTTCTCTTCATCTGTAAACTTAATAAAAGATTGATTAATTGCATCTTCCACTTCATAATTGAGAGTGTGTTTCATGATGAAACCTAACTCACTGAACATCTCCTTTGCTTTTATGGAACTAGTGGCCAACCGATTGACATTTTTCAACCAAGCCCTACGTACATGCCAAACACATAATATCACATCACAACCTGTGATCCTCCTGCCATATTCAATGCATGTTAGTGTGGTATTTTTAGAAAAAATGCAAGTTTGGTTATATCATGACACTGTTAAAGTTACCTTAAGGCACTGATTTCAGCCAGTGCATCATTAACCATGAAAGCATTGACTTTCCAATCAGGACAGGCTTGGAAACACTTGTGCATGAGTTGCTCCAGCCATATTGCAATATCATCTGATGTGTTTTGTGATGCCATGACCCATGCAATAGGGACTCCACTTTATTGTTCATCAAATGCCACGAGTGTATACAACTGGTACTGTCATTTTCAACATTACATAAATTCAAATACAAGTTATTAATTATTTTGAATATATACAACTTAAATAAATATATTCAATAAATCATTGGCATCTAACTTACCCCGTATTTATTTGTGTTAAATGTTAAATCCATGGCTACTAAGCTATTGTGCGATAACTTGACCATTGTCTCCAACATCCACTTTGTTTGAATCCCTATTATAAAAGGGACCTCCACACCATTCGTCTTTTGGTAAAAGAAAAAATCTTCTCGATGTTTTTGATACCAAAGGTTTACACTCATTTCATCATTTTTGTGAAGTTGATAATTTCCCTTCGCCAACTTATTATAGATGTTTACAATATCTTTCATGAATAAGAAGAAATCTCTATCTCGAGCTGCCACATCGATGTCAACATGTCTTTTAATGTGGGTTCTATACACTACATCAATAGGCACTCCCAAAAAGAAACAACTCTCTACATATGCAACAATGTCCCTTGACAGCTTTGGCCTATGCAAGGCCCTGGTCTCACCTGAAATGTCACATTGACCATGACAAGCCCAACCTTCCTTATCTTCATCTTCATACATATTGAAAGTTAATATTGCTCTATCAGGAAATTCATGCATAGCTTTCACAATAAAGTGGCATTGGCAACCCTCTTCTGCACAAATGAGGTCCTTCGTTTAGCTGAAAGATTTCCTCTTTTGTCCTCTAGACCAAATGAACAATGATAACTACACAAAAAATTTAAATTTTTAGTACATACAAAGAAAAATAACCATGGTTTCAAAAGATCTAAACAATACATATTTTAAATACTCACATATCATATTGCAATGCAGAAGTAGCTCTTTCTTTTGGTTCTTTTTTTGTTTTTTGTATGAATTTACATGGAGCAATAGGATTTTCCTCCTCTCCTTTGATAAAGTCAGCAACTCGTCGTAATGGGATTATAGCAACTCGATCAATACTATTTTTTTTCTATTTATTTCCACCCAAACCAAGTATTTACTAGAGAACGTCATTTTGTCTTTGAGGTCTTGCACCTCAAGATCAATGATATATTGTCATTTGCTTCACTTTTGCATTTTCAACTGTTCTGGTCAAACAATATGCAAGGACATCAAAACCAAAATTTCAATCTTAACAAGTTATCCAACATATATATAAATATAAAACCTCTTTTATGCTTTTTTTGAGGTCTAAAATATCAATCACTCAATAATGACAAAAATAAATAGCACAAAAGGATACAAAAAATTTGGGATGCAAGCATTTCCTTTAAGATGTTGCTTCTTTCCTCATTCACTTTGAACATGGTGTTCCTAAAAGAAAAGATTCCTTTGACAACATGAACAGATGCAATCCAATGAATGTTGGCCATGTTTTTTTAGGGTGACCATTTGCTAAGAAGGACTAGACTTGAATGAAAGGGCTTTCTACAATGTATGTTTACATCACAACTCTACTAGTACTCTGTCCTCCAAGATTCTCGGTGCTGCCATAAATATGTGAAATTTGTAGTAGGCAATCATTAAGCTCACATGCCACTACCTGTGGCAAAAGAGATATGTTAGAACAAAGAAAAGGCAATGAAATCTTCAATACCAACACAAACACCAAGAGCACTAGTGAAAGTGATGAGGCCGGACCGGATCACTTTCACTAAACTATTAATGATCATCATTAAACCATAACCATTCAATACACATATAGCATCAATCATCTAGCAGTTATATCATTGTCATCAAATGACCAACCATAACATCAACCTTCAAGTTTCAATAGATAATATTTGCCATCAACAAATTGTAATCAATAACATCATCCACGAAATGAAACAAAGCATCATATTCACGACCAAGGAGTTGCAAAATGCAATCAACAGTTCAATAGGTAGGTTCAAACTTAGAACTTAAACTGTCATGTTATGTTTACAGAATAAGCCATAATAAAGATAAAATACTCCCAAGTTCTAGAAACTAAATCCTAAACTAAAAAAGACAAATAAGTCTACTGTCTACTAAATCCATCATTCAACATCAATGGTTTGTGAATGCTATTTAAACTTGCCCTTTTTACATTCATTATTAATTTATTAGACTTGATATAAGGCATCAGTCAATTTACCTGGTTACTTTAACCATTAGAGACAAACTTATTCAATTTTACTCATTTTTTGTGCATTCTTAGGTATATAGATCAATAGATCAGTTGATTTTCATTCATTTTCTTCAGTTTCCTGTCAAAAAAAAAACTTGCTAGTTTTCCATACTTACTGCAGAAAGAAAAACAACTTGTACCTCTTTCTCAATTGCATGCACAGGAAAACATTTAAAATACAAAATCAACATTTAATTAGTTATTTCCTACATAAACATAGTGAACAGTTTGTTGTTCAACTCTGTTTTACATGGCAATTAATAGTTTTCAGCATAGTTTTGCATTGGTTTGCATGCCCAGCTAGGTATTTTTTGAGTTGTTTTCTATGTACTTTCAACATTTTTAAGCTAGCATCCCACACAATTTACTCTCGTATTTTTACACAGAAGTGCAACTTTACTACTAAATAGTAAACATTAGTTAATTTTAATTGACACCTTAGATCATCTAGGAATAAGCACTTGAAGTTAACATGCACTAACTACTTTCTAAGTGAGAGGAATCAAAAAAGGCGACAATGGCTAGTTTCTTGTAGTTATCATTAATCCAATATAAGTCGATTGTTCTTGGAATTTCTGGCTATGGGTGGATCAAAGAAAGCCAGCGGGCTGGGCTCCGAGATGTTTCTGCACTATTACAACTAGGTTTTCTGAAAGGGTATACTGTATTTTATATGCTTTTTGAACACATGATTTCATTTTGTTGGCCCTCCTGGCCAGAGGGAAAATTTTGACCAACAACCACTTATATCCTTGAGCCTTGATCACTATAGTTATAATGGAAATAATGCATTTTTCCTCACGGAAATGGAAATGTGCCAAATTGCTGATGATTATTTGATTCTCAAGAAAGAAATGCAATTTGAATCCCAAAGAAATGAATTTCAAAGGTTTTTTGATTTAACATAACTTGAACACTACATTTACAAATCATGAGTATGATAATTAAATAGAAAAATATTGCCTCAAAAGGGGCTTTGTTAAGTTGAGTGATAACTTTAAGGTATTTATCTGTTCAAGTTCTTGTTTATAGGTATAATTTTTTGGCTGTTAAGGAGACTTTGCGACATTTGGATTTTTTTCCTAAAAAATTAAGGTAAAACGAATGTCTTGCGAAAGGAGAAAGGTTTTCTTTAAACAGTTAGCGGTTTATAACAGAACCTAAGTTTCTCAAAGACATTTAGATATCTTGTCACCAAAACTATGGGTGAAAACATAACAGTAACTAGATCTAGCCTACTAAATATAGCCTATAATACAAATATTTCTATTTTTTAGGTTTTATATAACTTCAATTGTAGCTGGTAAGCTTTTTGAAGATTGTCATTTTCTTGTAGGGTTTTGTATTCACATTTCAGACAAAGGCTTCTCAATTTTTTGGGTTACTATTCTATGCAGAATGGTAAATATTCAAAGTAGGATGAGGAGATGAAGCAACAGGCAGAACTAGAATAATATTATGAATTTAAAGGGAATTCTTGTTAAAATGAGGTTTGGTGGTAGTGATAAAAACTCTAGCAAGCCTTGAATCTCATTGGGATGGCCTCCAATATGCAAGGCCAATACACCAAATCTTTCTAGAAGTTGATGCATGCAAGTTTCAAATTTCATCATTTTGATGAATTTTTATGTTAAGTCCAGATGCTATTGTTGAGAGCTGGCCAATAAATACGCCAGTTGAAAAAAATATTTATGGAGCTTGGGATGTGTCCTTTCTGCCACTCCTTAGTATCATACTAGTGTTGACAGTTCTGTATTTTTAGATCACAGAGCATAAGGACAGAGTAGGTTATCAACGACCCTCCTACTAGTGCACGGTTTAATGAGCCCAGCCCCCTGTAAACCATTTAATGAGCTAATTGTATACCATTTCCTAGGTTTATTCACTCCCAACATGCAGGAATAGGAACTCAAAAAAACATTCTAGGGTTTTATATTTACTAAAGGAGATTTGGTACTAGATACAATCACCTCTGCAGTTCTTGGTCTTCATCTGCACCCTTTGTTTGTCACATCAAGTGAACAAAGTGGAATGTGTTTTATCAACACATTCTACAAGAGGCCTACCAACAGCTTTCTTTGTTGCTGACATTTTGAAATCCTAATTAAACCCTGGTTTAAATAAAACTATAATGTACTTGTATTCATTTCAGTTAAAACCTGTCGATTGCAGAACATTTTTGTGCAAGAATTACTAAGATTGCAATTCAGTGGTTCCTAAGGCTGAATCTTAACTCTGAATTCAAATTTTGGTAGAATGTCTGCATATCAATCAATTAGGTACCTATGCTAACCTCTATGAAACTCAGACTAAAACTTCGTCATGGGAGATTAATGAATAATAGAGCTTCTTCTTCATATTGAATCTATACTATTCTGTGCACTGTTGGCATTGGTGCATCATTTAAGATACCCTCGTCTATTAAAAATGTACTAAAATTTGAGCCTGACATTCGAACCTCCATAGAAAACATGATCAATAAATGGTATCATGCATATGTTAACATGGGAGGGATCAATCACCTGCTGGTGCTACAGCAGCATGACCGTCTAACCGCCGACATATAAATTGTAAATTATGGATGTATTTTGTAAATTAATGAATCGATTGCAATTATTATATGGGGTCAACGAGGACAGAATTTTGGCAACCAAGGTTATGGCTTCCTTTTATCTCAATATCTCGTCTGCAAGTGTCATTTCATTTTGTTTCTGTGTTAAACTGTATTGGCAATTGACAGAGTTTTGTAACCATCATCGTATCCTGAAACCTACTCCTCCTCTTCCTCTGAACTTCCACAAATGTTGCAATCACCGTGTTGGATTGTATGTGGGACTGTCTTTTGATCCTACCATTAATATTATTTTCTAGGTTTCGATTTCTATGCAAGTGAACCACACTGAAAGCAAATTGCAGGAAATAAACCGCATAAATATAATTGCAACTACAGAAATTCGAGCCATATGCACTATAGAAAATTTGAGAAATTAAACGCATGGAAAAGGGCACTTTACTCACTCGAATAGAAACACTGTCGAAATTCAAAGGTACTGCTTATTAAAGGAGTAGTCTAACGAGCTGCAGCACGAGTCAAGCCCGTTTTGTGAGTTTTCGGAGTGTTCTGGTGACCTGGTGAACTGCAGGGGAGGGAGCTGCGGAGTGTCAGGGCGAATTGGTCAGGAGCAGCGCGCAGAAAGTTCGAATTGAAATGGTAATTAACTCACAAGCGGCAGACGTTGATGGAAATCGGTCCTCCTGTCAGACGCAGTTAATGCGGAATGTGCGGAGCTTGCAGTGGCGGCGCTGGGCAGAGATCGCATTGGGTGGCGGAGGGCAGAGGAATTGTCCAGTGGTCGGAGTTGGAGGTTTTTCCGGGCAGCACCGGAAACCGGACAATTCCTCTGCCTCGTTAGACTACTCCAAAAAAAATTAACAACAGTCTAAAATATAATTAAAAAAGTACTATCTCATTCTATTCAAATTTTAAACATATATCATTTATGAGAAGAATATTAGACAGACCGATATCAAATAGAGATAATACAAAAACAATTTTTAATATAAATATATTTTATTAAATAATAATGAAAATAGTAGTCCTAAAATGGTAAAAAGTGTATTTGGATTTGGCGTCCATGTATTCCTAATGAGTAGCGGGATTGAGAGTCGATGGGTTTTTAAAGTGAATAATTTAACGGCAACGAATATAAAAGTGTGAAAACCCAATATAATAATATGAGAGATTGATAAGATACATATAATAAATTATAATATAAATATAGTTTTTAATATATATAATGGGTTTTTGTTTATTATTCTGAAAGGTGTATTAATATTAATATTATTTTTAATTTGTTATTTTAAATTTATTTAAATTGAATCTATTTTTAAAGGATCAAATTTTTTTTAATTTAAAATAGTTTACACTCAAGGATTTGATCCTTTCAAAATTTGGTGATCTACAAATTAGAATAGATCTAGGCTTGTTAATTATTAATTACTAATATATTATTTATAATAATATTTATATTGTTTCTATATATTTTAAAATGTTTTGATATTTTTATTTTCATACAATTTCATTTGTAAAAATATTCTAATTATTAAGTTTATTTTTATTTTCATCTCAAACTATTTATGAAATAAGACATTACAACATCTCTATCATATTGAGCAGGAAAGCTTCTCTCAACTTACTAAAATGTTTAGCTGTCTTACGAAATAAAAGTGATTTATTTTCCATAAAAATAATAGTGACCTACTAAAAAAGAAAAGTACTATATTCTTTGAATGTTTTGAATATTTATTTTTTCATAATTATTTTTTAATTAAATTGTAATATGTGCTTGAGATGAATATTTATTTTTCTAAATTTTTTTAATTAATGGTAAATGGTGCTTGAGATTTGAAAGTTTTCAAATAAAAAAAATAGAGAATAAAATATTAAAACTAAATAAAGAAATATGTGAGATATTTCCATTTTCTAATATTTATTTTAAATTTTTTAACAATGTGGCAATGAGGAGAAAGAAAAAAAAATAGGTAAAAGATATGTTTTATCAATATAAAATATTAATAAAAAATTATGAGTGGGTACACAAAGTTGGTTCCTTTTTTACTCCAACATAACTGTCTACCTCTTGTGAATTCAAGGAATGCATGTGCACTTTATGAATGTGCACATTAGTGTTTAAATATCTACTGTAATTACCATCGCCCAATGAAAATTTGGTTTTATCATGGTTTTGTAAATGAAAATATTACACCTACATTGAAAATGTTATCCTTTTAAAGTATGTTCATATTAAAAATGTACTGTATTTTATGTTTATTAATAATTAAAAAATGGTGTATATTTTATGGAAAAATTGAAATTAAGTATAGTTTGAGGTTAGAAAATTGCGCAAATAATGTGGTAGATGTATTTTTTAGCAGAGTTATATGGATTATTATAAGGGTGTTTTTTGGCTAAAGAAGTAAATGTCGAAGATTTGGTGGTTTTATGAGATTCTAAGTTGTGGCTATCCATCACCTTGTTCATGGATCATTTCCTAACGATTACAGGTTGCAAAGCATTATTGATCGAGTCAAGAATCTAAAATTAGCCTTCTCTACTATTATCTTCTTTCACGTGTTGAGAATGAACATTTCTACAACAAATGATCTCACCAATAAAGGTCTAAACTTGGACACTAGAATCTTGATGAGAAGTGGTATTCCTTCCCTTGAAACTATTCCTTAAAAATGGGTCTCTTATCCAATGCAATATTTTTCTGTATCTACTAGTCTTTTGGAGAATATACACCTCCAAAGATGTCGTGTCCTTTAGGATAGGAAAATGCTTAATAGATATTGAGAATAAAGACCATCATAAGGTTACAAGTATAGCTTGCCTCAAAGGATTTTCATTATACTCACCTTATCTACTAGTCTTTTGGAGAATATACACCTCCAAAGATGTTGCGTCCTTTAGGATAGTAAAATGGTTAATAGATATTGAGAATAAAGACCATCATGAGGTTACAAGTATAGCTTGCTTCAAAGGATTTTCATTATACTCACCTATTGTACAGACTGCAATCTAGACGTATATTTCGATTCAATACAATATTCTCACCACAGTTAAAAGAGATAATTAAAAAAGTCATTAATTCATTTTCACTAAATTTTCCTCTTAACACATTATGCTTTCCTTTTATTTTATTTTCCTCAATTGAGTAGTAGGCCATTGCTATAGTCCAATATTAGTGATGACAAGTAAGAGGAACATTGCCATGATTGAAACTCTATGTTTTCTTTATAAAGGATCTTCCATTTCCAAATATATTTTCTTCAAAATCTCATATTTATATTTGTTAATTTATATAAATTTATGTTTTTTTTTCTAAATTGATATTATTTAAATGCATATTTTATTCTACTAACATAGAAGAAAACCATGATAAAAATCCAAACCATAAACCCCGTGAGCCCAATATATAGAAGTTAATCAATGCTTAGATGGACTTAGAGAGAGCCATCTCATATTTCATTTGCCATTTAGCATTTTTGTTTCAATTAACCATTCCCATGGCCGTGTTGTGTAATCAAAATTTAAGGATAGGACGAGAGAGTACCAATAATCAAACTTTAGTAAGGAAAAGGTTAGAATTTCCCATGTAATCAAAGATATATTTATTCCATTATTTACTAACCGTAAAACTATCCAACTCCTAATGTATAAAAGATATGTATTTGCATGAAATGGTGCACATTCTAACATCGAAATACCATTCGATGGATATGTAGTTTATTCTATATGATAAACCTCCATCTAATAATACGAATGCTCCTTATAATTTCTTTTTACATTATGGGTAGAGTAACTTATTATGGATCTCCATGCCAAAGATATGTATTTGCATGAAATGGTGCACATTCTAACATCGAAATACCATTCGATGGATATGTAGTTTATTCTATATGATAAACCTCCATCTAATAATACGGATGCTCCTTATAATTTCTTTTTACATTATTGGTAGAGTAACTTATTATGGATCTCCATGCCAATTATTTTGATAGGGATGAATTCCACTAATTGGTATTTTCTCCATTCAAGATCAAGGGCCATGTATATCCCATTGAGAGTGATTCCTACTCTTAAGAATGCATTAGTAACCCCCAACCTTTGGCCAACTAAGCTTTGGGAGAGAGTTCGTGATATTATTGTGTTCATCCCTAACATATAAGTTAGTGTATTTCTTGAAGCATCTCACTAAAATCCATCCTAAGATAGTTTAAGATCAGGTGGAGTACAAACATCAAATTACATTGATTCTAAATTGAGAATTTGACTTAGCTAAGATATTCATTCTATTTCGATTTCAATTTATTTTCTTCAATTCTCTCATTACGTGAATACTTATTCTCAAACAATAAAAGTTCTTATTAAGGATAATAATGAGATTGTTAAAAAATATTCTTATATTTTCATTTATCATGTATATAATTTGACAATGAGAAAATATTTGGTAAACATAACTATGAAGTACTTATAAATATATTTTATTTTTTTGGCAGGTACAACTACTTTTAGATGATACACTTATATCCAAATATAAGGGTACATAATGTCATAAAGTTGATGCAATCGTTGCAATAATTTGCTTGATTGGGACACCTCACACACAAGTATTTATATTACTTTATGTTCTTTTATGTGAATGTTGAACAAAATTGTAAGTTGTAATTTGGAGATGTATATAACCATAATTAATTTAATATGAAAATGTTTCCTTTAATTATACCAGAATCAAGAACAATGTCAATTTAGATTATAGGAAGGAACATATTAACTTGTTTTTATATTAGTATGAATTTATATAATCATGTAATTGTTATCTTCAATCTTAAATTACTTCTTCAATATTTGAATGTTAATCCACTGATGGTTGTTGGAAACACACTAAGACTCTTTGGTAAGATTTTTCTCTTAGACAAGGTAATTTATTTACTATTTGGTCTTCTTATTTGGTGTCCTATCTTGGAAATACCATCTTTCTGATAAGGATGGAGGCTCAATTATTCCCTTCTACTCATATTAAGGAAGTGTCCAACCCCCAAATTTATTTGTTTTCCTCACTTATTTCTTATGTGCAAGAGGTGTTGAGTTGCCATTTTGTCATATTTTCTCAACATTCCAAACACCCTATTTTATCATTTTACCTCATTTCTTCAAATGGTCATTATCATTTTTAACATGTTCTTTTGTAAACATGTTGTGATAAGCTTACAAGTGTTAAAGTAGTTAATTGTCATTTATTTCCTTTATTTTAATGAATTATATAGGATTATGATTGGTTTTACTAATGACAGTTATGCTTAGCTCGGTTCTTCTAGTTGTTATGTTGTGACTGCAACTGACCTCCAAGGTTGGCATATTTGCAAAACTCTAGAAGAAATTACAAAACATGGGTTTTGTTCCTAGGGCCATTGGCATGGATCTATGTTATGTATCTCATACCCAAGTCGATCCCACAAGTCCTTAGGTCATGAGAAATTGTGTCAAGAAAAAATGAATAACAATTTTTTTATGTACATTAGAGGAAAATTCAACCTAAAAGTGGCCTCCTAAGGAAAAATGATAAAATAATAGTTAAAATAATAAAATAGAAGTTATGAATTTTGGAGGGAAAAAAGAACATTGTTTTTTTTAATTGTATTTTTAGCTTGTCTCCTAATATGTTTATTGAAGTTTCAAGTGTAAACACTCACTCAATGAAAAATTAGATTATGCATCTAACAAATACCCATTATGCATACTTTCGAGAAGACCCACATTGATAAAAATTGAAGATATATTAAAACCACATGTTGAACACACATTTTTAATGTACCTTGGATTTTTCTCAATGCGAGTCTTTTCAAAAGTATGCATAATGGATACTCATTAGACGTGGCATTTGATTCCACATCCAACAAGTATCTACACTTGAAATTTGAGTAAACCTGTAAGGAGATGAACCAAAAATACAATTAAAAAAACATTTTTTCTTCTTTTCCCTCCGAAATATTTACATGTACCTTTTTTTAAATTTAAATTATTTTGATTGGTTTACATAGTATGACATGGAAATTACATGAAAATTTCATGGGCAATTTTAGGCTGAAATTTCCTCTAATGCTTTCGAGAGCAATGAAGACGAATTTTGGAATTTTGCAAAATGGGTTTCGTGCATAATGAGCCAACTAGGTGAATCATTAGCATATTCCCCATAAAATGCACGAATTTGGTGATACACATGGTTATTGTTGAGCCTCAAACCTGCACCTCCCTATACACCCTCTTAGCCTTCTTTCTCCACTCACCTCATTCACCCAGTTATTAAATCATTGCATTATAGTCTAAAAAGGACTGTTTATATGGTTTTCTGACTATACTTATGACTGTTGTTTGGTTTAGTTTTTTTGTTCATGCAGCTGCAGAAACTTGTCAGTTGCCGCAGCTAGCACAGGATTCCACAGCTATTTTGTTAAAAGTTGTGCTCCAGGTGTCCTATGAAGAAACGAGATACATGGGCAAGCTCCAGGTGGAGGATACATGGAACGTGTCCCTTCAAATCGGAAAATCATCCATGGGAGGCCGCGGTCAACCAAAGTCAAAGACAAGGCCAGCCAAAGAGTTCAGCGGTGGCACGTCACTGTTTTGGGCACGTGAGTGATACGTGGCATAGTCCTCAGCTCACGAAGGCACCAGCACACCTGGAGATCGTTCCTAAGACCTGAATCTAACAGCCAACCACTCCGAAGATTTAATAAACACGATGACAGTTACACTAGATCTTGGCTGAAGAGATCTACGTGTCTTTAGAAACACAGTTAATAGCGTAGAAGTTGTTAGTTAGCTTTAATATTTTGGAATTATAAATAATGCGTCATTGAACGCTGTGAAGGAGCTTTTTGAGATGTATGAATCCTGAACTGTTTATGTAATTCCGCACTGCTGGTTATCTTATCACCCCCCTATTTTATATGCTGCTGTTTAATACATAAGAATACTTTTCTAAGTTCAGCCATGTGATTATTTGTTGATTGGATGAAGTGGCAGAGGGCCCCTGCACGTTGAAGCCTTGTAAAGTGTTTATTTAGTTTCATTATGTTTTTATTTTTATCATTAGCTTGTACATAATATGTTGTTTTATGTTTCTGCTGTTTATATTTTCACCTTTGTTTTCTTAGAGCTTTGAACTGATCAGTGCTTTCTCCAGGTTTTCTTAGGCAGCCCGGGCAATTTTTCATCTTTTTGATAACTTTTGGCATATGAGATCATCTTGTCCTTCCTGCTAACTTTCGTTTTCTGAAGTTTAAATTTAGCATTGTCCTTTTCAAGTTGTGATTTGCTTATTTGTTTTTCTGCTATTTAGATATTATACTGCTCATCAATTTATGGTTTCTTTCTATGGTCAAGTGACTATATCAGCAAGAAATCAGAATATTACTAACTGTAGTGTGATTTAGTTATCATATTGCTTACTCATGGTTGCTTTCCACAAGGTAGATTGAGCTGAATGGTAAAGGACTAGAAGAGTTGAAGTAGTGTGATTAGTTTCTTTTATGCAATTTACTTTCTTGTCATTTAGATATCATATTGCTTGACATGTTCACAATTACTTCCCCAAGGTAGATTGAGCTAAAGGGTAAAGGATTTGAAGAATTCAAGTAGTGTGATTAGTTTCTTTTATGCAATTTACTTTCTTACCATTTAGATATCATATTGCTTCACTTGTTTATGATTACTTCTGACCAGGTAGATTGAGCTGAAGGGTAAAGGATCTGAAAAGTTAAAGTAGTGTGAATTAGTTGCTTTGCTTTAAGTTTGAGTTGTTTTTCAGTTTTTTGCTTCCTTTTCGTTTCAGCAGCAAGGATACTGGGCCATTATCATTAGTTCACTATTTGATGCATTTATTTTCTCTTAAGAATGATTTCATTTTAGTTATTGTAAAGATTTCTTTTGAGCACTTTCAAGTTTAGAAACCATCATTGTCTACACTCCATACTTCACTTTCATCCTCACCATCACACATTAAGGAAAAATAAATCCAAAAGCAAACTAAAAAGCTTAAAATGACAAAAGACTAAGGAAATGGTTATCTAGTACATATAGTACACTTCACACTTCTTCAGTTTACGAACCCCGGATTGACATTTTAAATAGAAATTTAGATCACACTAAATTGACCAAACATTTTGGCGCCATTGCCAGGGAAGTGAAATTAGGTAGCCAATTTCTAAAAAAAATATAAAAACAAGAAAATTTCAAGGAAGGAAAATTGATAACTTCTCAAAGTATGCTCTCCTCTTGCGTTTAGTGTGATCTGGAGGATCAGAAAAGAGAAAGTTATTGGTTTAATAGTTTCTTGAGTATGCTCTCTTCTTGCACCTAGAGTGACCTGGAAGATCAGAAAAAGAATTATTAACCCGACTTGAAGAAAAACAAAAATGACATGCATAGAGCAGGAGATTCTAGGGGAAGGTTTTTAGCTGGAGCCAAGAGTTCGATTTTTACAACTCCATCTACTTCAAGGAATAGACAAGAGACACCTCTATCATCTCCAACTCACACTCCTAGCCCTAGGATTCCTGGAATTCAAGAGGCAGTAGTTGACTCTCCCACACCATCCATCGAATCTGAATTAGGAAGAGATCCTTTCCTTCCTTCTACAGGGAGATAGATTGTAATTGAAGAAGTAGAATCACCTGAGGAAGAAGAGGGAGAAATTCCTCATTCACCCTTGGTAGAGGAACCAGAGGACTCTGAAGTCTCTGAGGGAACTACCATGACAGAAGAAGGAGCAACCGGATTTGGTAGAGGTAGAGGTAGAGGAGGAGGAGGAAATAATGGAGGGGGTAGAGGTAACACTGGGGGAAATAGGGATGGGGATAACTCATTCGGATTTCCTATAGTCGATGAGGACTCCCGAGCCAAAATGAAAAACATCTCGCCATCTGTCCTCCCAAACTTTCATGGGTTAAGAAATGAGGACCCTGAAACATTTCTATTTGAGTTTGAGGTCGTGTGTCGAACTTATGATTATC
>APFE031157018.1:0-32397 GCA_000404065.3 Pinus taeda
ACTATACATGAACTTTCAACAAACGTTTTATCAAACTATACATGAACTTTCAACAAACGTTTTATCAAATTTGTTAAATTTGTGACGGAAAAGAGGTGTCGACAAGATTAGCTTACTGTACTGTAAGATTCCTTCTGGATAGGTGAAGTCGATGTGATGACAGTGTAAGTGCAAAAGCTTGATATTGTTTAGTGTATTTGTTATGCTGGTTTATCTGAATATTTAAATAAATAAAAAAAAAGCTTGATTAAATTGGGTCATATTTTACTTGGAATTACAAATTTGAAGGGTAAACTTTTTAGATAGGTGAAGTAACTGTGATAATAGTGTAGACGCAAAACCTTGATATTGTTTAGTGTATTTGTTATAGTGATTTATCTGTATTTTTTTAAATTGTTTTTGGTTACAGTTGATCAAAATTGGAATTATAAATTAGACTGGTGAACTTTTTATATTAATTAATAATCTAAGTAATTAGTGCTTTCAAGATATTTAATCCATAGATTCACCAGAAAACACATTTTAATAACCAAATATCAAAATTTAACTAAAATCATTTCACCAAATTCAAACCGAAAACTACAAAATAAATAGGTTAAGCAACCTTAGCCTGTCGTACATGTAAATGGTATTGTGGCTTCTGACCAGAGATGACATTGTTGCCTTGTACTCTACTTATTCGCTTCTTTTCATTCATGCCTATTTTCTCCATTCCTATAAAAATTGTATTCGCTGTGATTATTTGCCGCTTACACGTGACATTACTCGCTTGTGCTGTGATTAGTTGCCTTTTTTTTTTTAGCAAAACTCACAGCCAATAATTGGGATTGACCGATTTAGAAATTAAGGCTTTTTTTCAGCTTTTCACTGTATTCTTGACAGGACGAAGATTCACGTACCTTAGATGTAATAGAATCTGACAAAATATAATGGTCATGCTTCTCTCTGAGCCTTTGTAAACTGCTATCAATCAGCCCAGCAGTCGTGGCCGCTGGGCTTCGACCAATTATTGTGAGCAATTCAACCCATACTGCGGGCAAGCTTTCGAAGGGAAATCTTGCTCCTGTGGTGGCCTTCGATGCAGTCCAACCGACACTTTCTAGAACAGGTCAACAACGTACATTGTGCCACGTCCTCCTTTCCGTGAGAAGGGAAACCAAAACTGTACTGTGTATCCGCAGATTCCAGTTCTCCACAAACTTCAAACAACCCTCCGTAGCAAAAGCAAACTCAATAGACATGGAGTTTATAATTTCAATGGTGATCTCATACCACCACTGTAGACAGGGCCGTGAATAAACTGTATGATGATAATTAATTGCATTGAAACTAAAATCATATATTTATACATATGTATAGTTACGATACAATTTTGTCTTGTGTAACTTATTAAAAAGAAAAACTAACTAATAACTAATACGATACAAAATAATCCTAAAGATTACTTAACATTTTCCCCGAAATTTGGTAATGGAAGGATTAACAATATCTATATGGAGCACTTTTGAATTTGGAAAGGGGAATTTATGCAAAGTTTGACAGCATTATTATTACAAGTGTGGTAATGCGTTCATATTGGAGCTAGTGCTCGACCATAAAGGACCACATTTTACTTAGTCCACAACTTGTTAGTGTTGTGAAGTCACTGAATCCTCCTCAATATTCTTTTGCCATTAATAGTAACATTCACAAGTCATTTTCGTTAATATTTTCCATCAGGCAATAATGTTGAGCTTGACACATCAATATCGAAGTAGTTCCAATATCTGGCCATCCTTTAGATTTTTAGTGGCATAATCTGAGATGTATAAGCCACCCAATGAGAGTCTCTTGTTATTTGCCGTGCCGAAACTGTGTCAAAGTGTGTGAGAAAAGATAAGAGTATGTACAGATATATGAAATCTCGATGTGACGGAATAGTTCCACATAGACGATTATGTGTTTGCATGTAATGTCACATACCAAAGTGGTGCTGGGTAAATGGCTGAGTTTCGATCGAGCGTCATGCTGTATAAGAAAGTGGCGTTGGATAATAATAGTAAACTGCAAAGCAAAAAGGAAATGGTATATTTAACCAATGCATTTAATATCTGTACTATTTGTAATATTTAAAAAGGTAAGAAGGATCATATTTATGTTTTTTTATTTATTTAATTGAACTCGGTAAACTTGTAATTTTAAATGGTGAAATTTATATAATTTAAATTTTTATAATTTGGTTTTATTTTTATATTCAAACATTAAATTTAGAGAATAAAACATTAAAATTTTAATAATTATATTAACAAACATATTATTAAAGTTCATAAAAGAAAATATACAAAATATATCAACATCACCAACATAAAGTTTCAAATAATAATATAGCTCAGTAGTGACAAAGATAATTTTTGGTCATAGTTCATATTTTATTGTTATTGTTATTGGTTTTGTAATTTTCTTTGGCATATTTTGGTAGAGTAAAGATATGTTAGAATAACAAGTTTGAGTTTTGATAATCTTTATCATATAAATATTTTTTAAAATGTTAAATTAATATGTACATTCAAAAACTCATTTTAAATAACCAAATATTGACTTTTAAATTAATATATACATTAAAAGTTTTAATTTAAATAACCAAACATCACCCTTGGTAAAAATCATTTCTCCAATTCCAAAAAAACTTCAAAATGTATAATATCATTTGTCTTAATGCATGTTTCATATTATTTGCAGTGCTACTGTAATGATATGCTAGGGTTGACTCAGGGGAGTCCTATTTGTGCCACTATAGCATAGTTAATGTTATAGTCATTACACCCCTGACATGAATTTGACATCACCGCATACTATTTTCATGCATCCATGCATGCATCATCACCCCGCTCCGGCGATTCCTCCGTGCCCACACTTGACCTCACCGCGACTGTAATCCGGCCTGCCCGCCTCCGGCTCCGGTGTTCCTGCCCGCCTCCGGTTTATGGTTTTAATGAGCTTTACCAACCGCTTAATTACTCCCACCAACCATGTTGAATACACCCACCAACCGGACTCAATAATGTATTTGATTCTGGACTAATCCCCGACAATTCAGACCCTGCAAACATCGAACAGGATCAAGCCAGAGCAGCGGCAAAATTCAAGTCTTTGGGGATCCCTGCGACGAACAGACTTTCGAAGTAACAGAGTTTGGTGATCCCTGCTGCGAACCGAGTTTGGTAACGCTCTACCCTTGAGCAATGCATGGCAGTTCATATTTTAAATTTTAATCAGATTTTTGAGAGTGCGTTAATTACAAATCCCACTTACCTCTATTTGCTTCCATTTTCTTTTCAATGTTGCTTCTATCTGGATCCGGTTGATCTTTACTCTACTTATAGTTGAGTATCTATATCCCACAACCCTCTTATTTCCTCTTGAATTTCCCGTACTGAGAACAGTGGGGTTCTTTTGTTTTCTCCCGTTGTGAGCAGACACGACTGGTTTCCATTGCACTTCTCAATACCATGCTCCTGGGCAGTTCGTTCCGAGAATGAAAATGATCCATACTGCTGGCGTGGGTTTCTAGGTTCTGTGATTTCAATGAGTTGCACCTTACGTGTTATTTTAAATAAATATCAAGCTTGTATTAATTTTATATAGATATAGCTTCCCTATCGTGTAAAATACTGCAACTCATTGAAATCACAGAACCTAGAAACCCACGCCAGCAGTATGGATCATTTTCATTCTCGGAACGAACTGACGAGGAGCATTGTATTGAGAAGTGCAATGGAAACCAGCCGTGTCTGCTCACAATGGGAGAAAACAAAAGAACTCCGCTGTTCTCAGTATGGAAAATTCAAGAGGAAATAAGAGGGTTGTGGATATAGATACTCAACTATAAGTAGAGTAAAGATCAACTGGATCCAAATAGAAGCAACATTGAAAAGGAAATGGAAGCAAATAGAGGTAAGTGGGATCTGTAATTAACGCACTCTCAAAAATCTGATTAAAATTTAAAATATGAACTGCCATGCATTGCGCAAGGGTAGAGCGTTACCAAAGTCAGTTCGTAGCAGGGATCACCAAACTCTGTTACTTCGAAAGTCTGGATCCCCAAAGTCTTGAATTTCGCCGCTGCTCTGGCTTGATCTTGTTCGATGTTTGCACAGTCTGAATTGTCCGGGATTAGTTGAGAATCAGATACATTATTGAGTCAGGTTGGTGGGCGTATTCAACATGATTGGTGGGAGTAATTAAGCGGTTGGTAAAGCTCATTAAAACCATAAACCGGAAGTGGGCAGGAACACCGGAGCCGTAGGCGAGCAGGCCGTAATACGGTCGCGGTGTGGTGGGAGTAATTAAGCGGTTGGTAAAGCTCATTAAAACCATAAACCGGAAGCGGGGAGGAACACCGGAGCCGGAGGCGGGCAGGCCGGATTACGGTCGCGGTGAGGTCAAGCGCAGGCAGGGAGGCATCGCCGGAGCGGAGTGATGATGCATGCATGGATGCATGAACATAGTATGCGGTGATGTAAAATTCATGTGAGGGGTGTAAGGAATATAGCATTAACTATGCTATAGTTGCACAAATAGCACTGGCCACCTTGACATCTTAAAAGAATCATAATGAGATATTCAGCTACCAGCCCATCATCTGACAAGAAATATCTAAATTAAAATATTGCACGATATTGAATGTTATGAAATTAAAGAAACATTTTCTGCAGTAAATTAGATATTATGAGGTGGAGTGGTCTGAGAATCATTTATGTTTGTTGACCTTCTTTTTATTAAAATTTTGGAAAATAATTTTTAGTTAAATTTTGATGTTTTAAAATAATTTTTTAATTAGAATAGGGAAATTTTTTTATAAGAAATTTATTATTCAAAAGTTTGTAATTTCAATAAATCACTTTAAATTATATGTAAATTCTAATAGAAAAAAACAAATTTATAACACATAAAATACTAGGTAAACTTCTATCAATTAACTAGAATTTTACATTTAATTATAATTTAATATTTAAACTGTTTTAAAGTAAAAAATTAAATCAGATTGAAAGTTATAAACCTAATAACATGATCAACCTACACATATTAATAGTATAATCTGAATTTGAAAGGTTTTAAAATAATAATTTAGATCCATTTATAATTTAAATCTATTTAGGAATTAAATACATTCACATACTGCTCAATCAATGTTTTTATTTCTTTACTTAACAGTTACTTTTTTATTCAACATTTCTCTCGATGAATAAGGATTTCTTCAAATCTTCCTTTGAATAAAAACAAAAATACCTAATAACTATAATGATAGTGCACATACATTAAAACATTTAAACCTGCACAAATTTTGAACCATGCTGCAACTCATTATACATAAACTTTCACCCAAAACCTTAACAAAATTGTTACAGAAACTTTAACTATACATGAACTTTCAACCAACGTTTTGACAAATTTCAAATTTGTTATATGTTATGGAAAAGAGGTGTCTACAAAAATAACTTGCTGTATGATTCATCTGCCAATATTCCTTGTGGATTGGCAAAGTCCATGTGATGATAGTGTAGGTGCAAAACTTCGCGTATTTGTTATAATGATCTATTTGTCTTATTTTTTAAATTTGTTTTTTCTTTCCTTTATTAAATTTGGTTACATTTTACAAAAAATAATTATCGGAATTACAAATTTGACTGGAAGTTTTCAGATAGGGTAGCAGATGTGTTGACAGTGTAGTGGCAAAAACTTGATATTGTTTCGTGAATTTGTTATATTGATTTATCTGTTATATTTTTTAAAATTGTTATTTTATTATGATTTTTTTTTACATTTTATATAATAATAAAAAATGGTTAGAATTACAAATTTGAAAAATTGTTAGAATTACAAATTTGATGGGGTTTTTTATAATCTGAATAATTATAAGTTTTTCCGAATATTTTATCCATAAATTTTCTAGAAACACATTTTAATAATTAAATATTAAAATTTGACCAAAAGTCATTTCACTAAATTCAGAGCGAAAACAACAAAATAAATAGTTAAACCACATAGTACATGTAAATGGTATTGTGGTCTCTGACCGGAGATGACATTGTTACCTTCTACTCTACTTATTTGCTTATTTTCATTCATGCCTATTTTTCTCCATTCCTGGCATTTGCAAGCTATCGTATAAAAAATGTATTCGCTTGTGCTATGATTATTTACCTCTTATACCTGACATTATTGGCTTGTGCTCTGATTATTTCCCTGTTTTGTCAAACTTGCAGCCAATAAATGGGATTGGTCGTTTTACATCATTTCAGCTTTTCAATGTATGTTCTTTACGGGACGAAGATTCACGTACCTTAAATGCAAAACAAAATATACTTGTCAATGTTTCTCTCTGTCCATCGCTGTAGATGAGAGTTTACTAGACTGGCCCCTCTCGAAATTTAAAGAATCGAAAAAACAGAGGAGAAGTCCAGATGCGTGTCACTTTTCACCAATTTCAAATAGACCATATTCCATTGTAGGCAGTTTACTGATATTGTCTTGCCGCCCACAGGGATACAGGAATCCGTTAATAATGGCAGTACAGTTCTTTTGATGTTGTAATGGAATATGGAATATCGATTAGGATGAAGATTGTCACGTGAAGTCGCATCACGAGTTCTTAAAATATGGATGTATTTCTTTAAAGAGATTAAAAATATAAAAAATATGGATATATTCGTTAAATACATCAAAAATATAAAAATATTATGAAATTAATGGGAATTAAGTTTAATTTGGATGAGAAATAAGTTATTTGAATACAACTAATTGTTATTATATTTTTTAAGTTCTGTTCATGAAGATACATGATAATCATGTCCAAATAATATGAGAGAGAATTTAACTAGTAATTTAACAAGGAACTAAACATGTGACTTAGTATTTAAGACTTTATGAACTAAATACAAGTAATTATCATATCAATATAAGTAAATATAAATATCATATTAACTTAAAATTGATATTTTAATATATATAAGAGAACAGGTTTCAAAATTGATGAGAAAACATTCTACATTCAAGTAAGCAAGTTTCAAGATTTTGGATGTTCTAAAGATTTTTGATGGTGGTTAATCCATTTCAGTTATAAAAAACAAAGATTCAAACACTCTTAACCCCACCTCTTTTAGAAGAAAAAAACGTGAATTCTTATTTTAAATCCCCACAAATTTGTGGCTTCACTCCACAACCCATAAACAATATACTTTAATTACTTACTTAGTTTGAGATCAAACTTTATATAGAAAGATAAAATAATTTAAAGTAAAATTAAATTAATTGAATTTTTTGAAGGAGAGATATGTACTTAATTCCCTACTTAATATGGAGTTGACTAATGGCATGTAAACATTTAAAAAAATATTAATAACAAAAATAATTCTATATATTATAGAAAAAGATTTGAATTTTGAGAGATTTTGCATAATAAAAAAATTGAGAAAGAAAATTACTTTAAATAAATAAGTAATGACTTTCAGTAAGATATATGGAGTTAGACAAATATCATATAAAAATAATATTATTGATATTACATCATGTATAATTCTTTCAATTTTTAGTTGACATATAATATTTAAAACACAATTATTTTAAACAAAGATATTTTCTGTTACTACAAATAAAATGTTTCAATTCCATTTTAAATAACATAATTCAATTTTTATATAAACATATTAAAACTATTATTTAAAATAATATCTTCCCACACGAGTTTAATTGGTTCCTAGCTTCAGCACCTCTCTAATGAAACAAACATACTCTTGCATTTAAGCTTTCTAATATCTTGTGGTTGTGATCCTTCGTATTATATATTATATATATATATATATATATATATACTTACTTACTCTTTTTCTCAATCTTAAAAAAATAGAACTTTTCTAAATATAATAATCCTAAATTAGATAACTGCTACTTTAATGATGTCTCATTTATTCTTACATTTAAAATTTGTAATATTTATTTATATTAAAATTAGATTATTTATTTTTAAATTATTATTAATGTTATAGTTCATTTTACACTTAATGTTCTTTTTATAATGATTTAATTTTAATATATAATAAATCATATAAATATTTGTGGAACTAATATTTTTATTATTAAGTAATTTATTGACATAAATAAATTAAGTACAATACTTATATCTAAGGATATTAAGATGCCTTAGTGGTAATTCAAGTATTCAAAAAAACAAATAAATTTAAATATAATGTAAAAAATGTAATACACAATATTAGATTAACCTTTTAATGTATACTTTGTTTTTTTAGAAATTTTGTATGGTTATACGTATTCTGAATTTTTTAATAATATTAAGTTACGTTTCAGGTAAAATATAATACATATATCCGGATAAATGTTAAAGTAATTAAATGGTGAAAATATAATGAGTTTGTCGCTTGATGTAACTTGAATGTTGAGTACTTCAATGATTTCCTGTTTTTTCCCTTCCTGCCAAGTGCGTGCTATCGTATAAAAATTTGTATTCGCGTGTGCTGTGAATTGTTTAGTCTTATACCTCACATTATTCGCTTGTGCTCTGATTATTTGCGTGTTTTGTCAAACTCGCAGTCAATAACTGGAATTGGCAGATTTAGACGTTAAGACTTTTCAGCTCCAGCATACGAATTTTCCAGCTTCTCACTGTATTCTATACCGGACAAAGATTCACGTACCTTCGCAAAAGAATCTGAAAAAATATAATGGTCATATTTTTCTCTCTATCCATTGCTGTAGATTAGAGTTTACTATACTGGCCCCTCTGGAAATTGAAATAATCGATAAAAGGAGAGAAATCCAGAGAGGTGTAATTTTTCATGAATTTCAAGTAGACAAGTATTTCATTGTAGACAGTTTACTCATATTATCTTGCCGCCCATTGGCATACACGAATGCGTTAATCATGGAACTACAGTTTGATTTTGTCATGGAATATGGAATATTGATTTAATTGTAGAATTAAGGTTTCTGTGATCCATCATATTTGTAAGAAGAGTTTCGGAGTAAGTCTTTGTTCATGTTTTTCGAACCAACTAGTGTGGTTCATAGTGAGGACAAGTGGAAGATATGTAGTGTGGTTCATCGGACAATTTGAACACACATATCTGGGTTAGCAAGTTAAATAGACTGAGCAGAGACTCCAACGGCTACTAGTTGGTTCATCGTCACGACAAGTGGAAGATATGTAGTGTTGTTCATCATTAGGACAAGTTGAACACACATATCTGGGTTAGCAAATTAAATAGACTCAGCAGAGACTCCAACGGCTATATAACAGCTAATTAACCACTAATTTGCACTCTAAGGTCCAGGCCAAAATTATATTAATAAATTTAATATTATTTTATTTTTATGATATTAAGATTTTATAATATGTTATTCTATTTCGCGAATAAATAATAGTTAGGTGCAAGAAAAATATAAATAAATAAATGATTATTTAATAATATACTTTCTTAGTCAAAATAATCATAATAATCATTTGAAATAATATTTAATGGTAAGTTTAGAGCTGAAATTATTCATTACTATATATATATATAAATTTACGGTAACCTAACTTATTTATCTATAGAAAATAGAATAATATATTATAAAATCTTAATATCATAAAAATAAAAATAATATTAAATTCATTAATATAATTTTGGCCTGGACCCTAGAGTCCAAACTAGCCTTTAATTAGCCGTTATATAGCAGTTGGAGTCTCTGGTCAGTCTATTTAACTTGCTAACCCAGATATTTGTCTTCAACTTGTCCTGACGATAAACCACACTAGTTGGTTCGAAACATGTCTCTGCTCAGTCTATTTAACTTGCTAACCCAGATATTTGTCTTCAACTTGTCGTGACGATCAACCACATTAGTTGGTTCGAAAAGCGTCAACAAAGATCTTTTTTATGTGATTTACGCAGAAGTTCTTCTTACAAATATTGATTTAAGTTGAAGATGATCATGTAAAATTCAGTGATGACTTCTTAAAATATAGATGTATTTGTTTAAAGACATCAAAAATATAAAATATATGAATGTATTTTTTCAAGACATTAAAAATATAAAATGTTTACTAGTTTCATTATATCAATGGCCATTAATTTTAATTTGGTTGATAAATAAGATATTTAAATATTATTATTTTTTATGTTGCTGAGTTAATTTATTATTTTGTATGGTTGGCTGATGAGAATAGAACTAACTACTTAACAATGAATTGAACATGTGGCTTAATATATAATAGTGTGTTGAGCACCAATAGCATATCCAAATCTTAGAGACTAAATATAATTTTTTTATTTTTGAGAGATAAAAATGATATTTTATTTTGCATTATATTTTTTTATGTATAATAAAGCACACTGTATTTTAATATTTATAAACAATAAAATAATATTCTAATAAATTGAAAAATTATTAATAACATAAAAATCAGTATTTGTAGTAAATAAAATATTTTAATTTTAATTTTAATTTTACATCAAACTTTATATAAAAAGATAAAGTAGTTGAAAGTAAAAAATAATTAATTTAAATTTTAGAATAAGAGATATGTAATGCATTCTTTGCTTAATATGGAGTTGATTAATGACATAAATAATATAGTTGATACTATTAGCATTAGGAAACTCTCCTAAGTTTTAGCTCGGAGATCCCTCGAAACATATAAATATTCAATATCGTTCTCTAAAATTGGAATAGATTGGAGTTTGGATTTCACTTTGTTTTCACTCAAGACATGGATGAGCACCCTCATCTTGAAAAGGCTTTCGAACACTAATGCTCAATAGTTTATAGATTCAATGAATATATGGAGAATCCTGACTGTATCAGTAGATACATACATAAACACATATGAATGGCTAGTTACAGAAAGTAAATGAAGCTTAGAAATCTAATTTATCAATGCAGAGATAAGATGACAATTATCTGGCATTCAACACAGTGGAAAACATGAATAACATATTCAAGTGCAAGCTTAGAACAGAGGAGAAGATGGTGATTGAACATGTAACAACAAAAGAAGCTTGTATTATTGGAATGAAGATCAGGCGCTAGGAGGAACAGAGTATCCACAATCTCCAAAAGTTGAACCCATCTTACTTTGAACTTTTAGCCATTTATAGGCTTTTTACAATACTCTGGAACTATCTGAAGCTCAAGATGTCTTAGACTATCCCCTCTTTCTTCTAACTACTTGACGGTATAACTAAACAAACATGAGCTCAGAGAGCTTTGTTTCTAATAAACATGGTAATCAAATTCTAGTGATTTCGTCGTGTTGTCAGGTGGTTCACTTGTGCCACCAATGTTCCATGATCATTTCTATTGGTTTGGCTGCATTGTGTTGTTGTTTTTTCTATTTTCAACAATGCATTTTGTTATTTCAATTCATTGTCCCACTGTCAAAAATAGTGACAAGGCCAACGAATTTCCTCCTCGAGTGACTAGTGGGAAGTGGGGTATGGGGGTCGTTGGATGGTGTGCATTGACGATCAAGATGTTGGTCAGGCAGCAGAGATCGATCTGATCAGAGATGTGAGAATGGGGAGTGCAGCGGAAAGGAGATGAACTGAGAGCGGATGCACCGATATTTATGAGTGTGGGTGTACAATTTTTGATGTTCGGCTTATGGTTCAGCTGTGGGTTTTCCCATGTTTTCCTTTGTATTGCAATAATTATATGGTCCCGAGTTTTTAAAAGCTTATGGCCAAAGCAGAGCAAGAGGAGACATGTACCATCAGAGCTAAAACATGGGACATTTCCGTTAAATTAGCAACACTGCACCTCAGGGCTAACACTGGCTCCTTCTAGGGATGAAAGCCTCCATGTGAGGTTTCAAGAACTGCAAACTAATGCCTTTCCAGTAACAACCAAAACACACTTATCTCTTAGTGTTCCATTGGACATGGACATTATTTGCATAGAAAACAAAAACAGGGAAAACCTATTACAATATTAAGGCGTTAAAGCCTCATATGAAGTAAAGTTTCAAAAACCGCCCATTAATTGGGCCATTAAAAACACCCCCCCCTCCAAATTGTGAAAAATGAAAGTATTTTTCATTTGAACTTGAGCAATGACAAACAGTCTTGTCCATAAGGCATCAAATTTACCATGGTTTCTCTTCTTTTCCTTCAATGTATCCCATTTGAGAACCCAGTCACGAACCTAAAAACTATCCATTTTTGCCTTTCTATCAAAGGTTTCTTTAATCTTCCTCTAATGAATTCTTGACTTCTCAACTAGTTGTTCTTTGATCTTCTATAATTTAACCAAGTTACTAATTCTGCTTGCCATGTCATTCTCTTCATCCTATTCTCCTTGCAAGAATTTGGCCACAAGGAGAATCAGCTCGATAGGAAAAACAATATTAGCGCCATAAACCAACTTAAATGGAGAATTTCCTATGGACTTCTTGTTGGTAAATTTGTCAGCCCATAGTGCAAACTTCAACTTGGAATCCCAGTTCCTTTTGTTGTCCTCCAACAGTTTTTTTATTATCCTTACAAGAATCTTGTTAGATGATTCTACCAGACCATTGCCTTGAGGATAATATGAGGTCGAATGCATCAATTGAATGCCCATGGATTCATGCATGTCCACCAATTCTTCTTCCGTAAAAGTTGTTGCATTATCAGTGACTAGTTTGGTTGGGCAACCAAATCTAGTGAAAATATTCTCATTCAAGAACTTAATGATAAATTGATGATTAGAATTTTTAGTGGGTATAGCCTCAATCCATTTGGTGAAATAATCAGTGGCTACAAAGATCCATTTGTGATGGCCACTCAAATGTGGATTGACCTCACCTATGAATTCCAAGCCCAAGTATTGGAAGGGATCATTAGCATGTACTGGATTCAAGGGAAAAGATTTTAGATGTTGTCTTCCTACAAACCTCTGACATTTGCCATAAGACTTCCCAAAAGAAAACACATCAGAGAATAGAGTAGGCCAATATTACCCAGCTCTCAGGATCTTCAGGGTTGTGGTTTTCCAATAATGATGCTCACCATAGATGCTAGAGTGGAACTAGTGCATGACTTCCACAAATTTTCCTTTGACTAGACATCTCAAGAGGATCCCAAATGGGTCTCTCCAATAGAGCAGGTTTTTATTAATGTAAAATTTGGCTGATCTGAGCTTAATGGCCCAAGCTTGACTTCAGCTATGCCTTGGAGGGACTTCTAGCTTCTACAAGAAATGAACTACATTGGAATACCATTCATAGGTGGCTAGACTTTCAACCAAAGACTGATTCTGCTCTTGCTCTTTTGCTCTTCCTCTGTCCGCTCACCATTTGAATTTGAACGCATGCAATTGATGTCTAACAAATTTCAATTTTCCTCAGCCATAAGCTTAGCCAAGCCCTGGCCTTTGACAAGCATGGTGGGCTTCACCTCTATGTTAAACTCTATGAATTTTGCAATCGATTAAGCTCTCTTTCCATCAATATCTGGCTGAGTTAGGACATCTTTTACTGAGATTGAAGGTACATATGCAACCACTTTCCAATGCTGAATATAAATTCTGAATGCTTTTAATGTTTTTATGACAGCATAAGCTTGTTTTCAAATAAGGTCATACCTTAGTTCATCATCCCTCAGAGTTTTGTTGAAAAAGGCCACAAGGTGCTCTACACCTTTATCATTTTTCTACAATAGAACTGTTGCAAGTGTATCATAAGAGGCAAAAGAGAAGATATAAAACTCCCTCATATAATTTTGACTAATTAGAGTGGGAGATTCCATGATAGCTTGTTTCATGGCTTCAAAAGAGCTTCTTGCACCATCCGTCCATTTTATTTTTGATCCTTTCCTTAGCATGGAAGTGATGTGCTTCACTAGCTCTATAATGTTTGGAATAAACCTCCAGACAAAGTTAATCTTAACCAGGAAAGATTGAATGTCCCTTTTTGACCTTGGGATGGACAATATCTGAATTGCTTGAACTCTTGCTGGAACAATATTCACACCTTGAGCAGAAACAATATGTTCGAGAAGTTTGCCCTCTTCTAGAGAAAATTGTGACTTCTTTGGGTTCACACCAATTCCAAACTGTCTACACTTTATAAACAACTTCTTCAAATGTTGCAAATGGTCCTTGTGACTGCTGGAAAAGACTGTTATGTCATCAAGGTAAATAAGGAAAAACTTGTCCTTCTCTGCCACGAAGGCTATGTCCATGGCCCTTTGAGAAGTAGCCTCAACATTCATCAGTCCAAAAGGCATATTTGAGTACATGAAAGTTCCCCAAGGAGTAGTGAAGGTGGTCTTTTCCTCATCTTCTGGATGTACAACAATCTGATTGTAACCTGAAAATCCATCTAAGAAAGACATGACTCTAGCCCCTGAAACTTTTCGCAACAAGTGTTCCATCTTAGGCAGTGGGTAGTTGTCCTTTTTAGAGCATTTGTTCAGATTCCTGAAGTCAACACAAAGCCTAGTTTATCCATTCTTCTTTCTTACTACCACAAGGTTAGCTATCCACTTTGAATCCCTTAGGGGAACTATGATCTTGGCGTCCAACAACTTCTCGATTTCCTTTTCAATCAAAGGAAATAAGAGAGGGTTGATACACCTTAATTTTTGCTTAAAAGGCATGGTGTTCTTCTCTAGTGGAATCTTATGCCAGATGATGTTGGTGTCATAGGTCTTATGATCATTGTACTCCCAAGCAAAAGTATCAGAAAATTATTTCATCACGGTGTAATAATCGAAACTTGGGGCAAAAGAGAAGTGAGTGGATAGATTTATGTACCTTGGATGGTCTGGACTCCCTACATTATGTCTATGAGCTGCAGCCTCATTTTCCTTTTTGGAAAGTTTATAAGGTGCATCATTATGATCAAACAACTTTTCTAGGGGCACCAATCCTTTGGGTATATTGTTACTAGGTAGCTGAACACTGTTATCCTGACCAAAATATCATCCTTTAGCTTTGACTGGTTTCATTGTTCAATGGTTTCATTTTCTTGGTCAATGTGCATTTCAGAAAATTCATCAATGATTTGTAAAAACCTATTAATTTCATCACCATCTTCAAAAACTTTCCAATATTTGACATTGTCAGGCAGAGATGGTCCATATTGCACCTGAACTTCATAAGTCAATTTAGGAGGCAAAGGAGGAATAAACGTGCTAGCAGACACAACAAGGTTATCAGCATGTCGGTTCTTCATTCTAGGGATTTAAGAAATGTTGAAACTATTAAAACAACTTGTGAGCTTCCATACATCATCTCTGTATGCTTTCAGTCTTGGATGCTTTTCTTGGAAAGTTTTCTTGACCTACTGAATAATAAGGTCTACATCTCCAAACACCTTCAGACCTTTGATGCCCATTTCCTTAGTAGCATTTAAGCCCAGTATCAAGTCTTTGTACTCTACTATGTTATTTGTGACCTGAAAAGTTAACTTGAAAGATCAATGAATGCATTCTTGTGTATGGGACACAAGGATTACACTTGCCCCTGCAGCTTCCATAGAAGAAGCTCCATAAAAGAACATGTCCCAAATTTGTGGGCCTTCTTCCTCTATGATCTGGAAAACCGGTTTCCTAAGCTGCATGGAGGCCAATTAGGATTCTTCAATCTAAATAATACAAGCTCCAAAATCAGTGTCGACAACATAGATGGGATGATTAGTGGGATTTCCTTCATCAATGATGATATAAGCCAACTAAGATTCTCTGCATAATC
Organism: Pinus taeda; assembly: GCA_000404065.3. Classification (NCBI taxonomy): domain Eukaryota; kingdom Viridiplantae; phylum Streptophyta; class Pinopsida; order Pinales; family Pinaceae; genus Pinus; species Pinus taeda. The sequence goes on from APFE031157018.1 coordinate 15,712, forward strand.
TCCTACTCTCACCTCCAAAAACTGGGACAGTAGCATAAGACATATCATTTTGCAATGTTCCAACTAATCTATCGATCCAACCTCTTGAAAGAAACATGCCAAACTTGGGGGGTACATCTGCTACCACAATATCCGTCATCATTCTCTTCATGGGCAGCTGGGACAAGGTGATGGCTAGGTCTTTGATTAATCCCAAACATTTCACTTTTCGAAAGTCAAAAGAAAACAGTTCATGATAAGACTTGGTAATGTCAAGACCCAACTCATCCATGATAGCCTCGGGCATTAGATTATGGCTAGTTCCTATGTCTAGAAGGCAGTTATGAAGGATTATGTCATGAATAGTCAAAGAGACATAAAATGATGGGGAGATGTCATCACAATTTTCAATCATTGGGCTGAGAACAAAAACTGGTTTGTCGTCTTGCAGATTTACATAGTCAATGGAGGCTTGGATGGATTTAGGCTCAAGGGCCTCGAGGATAGATCTCTTGAAGGATTCATTCTTCACTAGTTCAATCAGACGCATAGGTATGCTTAGCTTTTGAATTTCTGATTCAAAAGTAAAAGGAAAAGGAGACTTGTCAAGGCCTCTTACCTCATGAGTTGGAGCTTTGAGGATGATGGGATCAACTGTCAGTCATTTCTACTTATTAGCTTGTAGTTTTTCAGGGACAACAACTCTCTAAACAGGAGTTTCCTTGGCATTATTCATCTTCGACCTAAGATCATATCTGTGTTGATCATCAGTTTGAAGAATAGCTCCACCATCCCCATCTTGGTTGATCTGGTCATTTAATAATGACTTTTGATAGGCATCTAAGGTCAAAAAGGAGGCACTACCTTTATCTTCTAGACAATGGATCTCATCATATTATTCAAACTGCTCTTCTTCCATGACTACATTCTAGAAAGGGGTATTCACCCTTTGGTCTTCATTGGCATCTTTGCTTCTTTACAGAATCTGCAATTGTTCATTAGTTCTTCTATATGTATTTGGATTTCTAGGAGCAAAGGTATTAGGAACTCTTCCTTTCCCAGAGTGCTGCTCAGCCTTTAATTTGGGGATTTCAGAGGCTAATGACTTTATCATCTTGTTCATTTTATCTATCTTGGGATCTGAAGATGATGAATATTCACCCCTCTGTCTCCTTCTATTAACATTCCCCTTGAGCTTCTCTGCAGCCATGATGTTTGATTCTACTTCCAAGGCTACATCCTACATATCAGCCAAGGTAGCACATCGTCTCTCTGTCAACAGTAGAAAGAGGTCAGATTCAAAGGCACTGGCATAGGTGAGTTTAGCAGAGGTAGTGGTGGGTTTTACTTCAGCTAGTATCTTGTTGTACATGCGGTTAAACGTCTTATTAAAATTAGACAACAACTCACCATTTTCCCTCTTTAAGTTCCAAAACTCGGTGTGGTAGTAGAGTGGATCCTTATCATCCCCCCAATGCTTTAAGAATGCATCATCTAAAGAATTTCGACAAAGACTCTCATCCATACATCATCTTCACTAATGTCTAGGTTATCAGCATAGCTATAGAATGATTCAAGATGTTCCTCAGCTGTAACACCTTCAGTCCCAATGAAATTAGGCATATACTTCTGATATTCACTAATACGCATGGAATTTAAAGGAGTGGGCAATACTAGAGGTCCATACCTAGCAGCTATGCTTCTTTCCATTTTGGTAGGTGGTGCCATAGCTGTGGTGGCTATAAGGGTAATAGAAGTCTGAATGATAGAGGGTTGAGGTGTGACGGATAGGACTAAAGGAGTATGATGGATAGGAGGAGAGGCTTCCTTTGGGCTTAAAATGAAAGGAGAACCTAAAGAATAAGGAGCTCTATGAATATCTAAGATTTTTTCTTCACTGCTAGTATTAGATGCTATACTCTCAACATGAATTTGTTCTATTACAGGATTTTCTTGAAGAGATATAGAATATTGTTTTCGGATACCTGAACCTAATGCTCCTTTCTGTAATTCCTTTCATTCTTTGATGATTATTTTAGGGTCAGGTACTAGGTCAGCTCATGGCTTCTGAGGATTTCTCTGAGTATACCTCACAAACTGAGCCAGAGCTATGGAGTGGAGTCACCAAGGGGTTCATCCTCCAGTAGAGTCACCGATAGATGACTACAACCCAAATAGTCCAGACTTTGCTTGTCATCAAAGTTGGATTTATGTCGTCCTCGGGGGAAGCTGAGCTTCAGTCTCCTCTCCTCGGCAATGATGCCAATTATTTTAGCACTCCAGGAAACTCTCCTAGGTTGTAGTTTGGAGATGCCTAGAAACATATAAATCTTCAATATCATTCTCTAAACTATTGGAATGGATTGGCATTTAGATCAATTCAGGTGACTGTTTCAACTCTATTTTCACTCAAGACATGCATGAACATCCTTAGCTTAACAAGGCTTTTGACCACTAATGCTCAAAAGTTTATAGATTCAATGAATAGACAGAGAATCCTGACTGCACCAACAGATACATACATAAACACATATGAATGGCTAGCTATAGAAAGTAAATCAAGCTTACAAATCTAATTTATCAATGTGGAGATAAGATAAAAGTTATCTTACATTCGACATAGAAGAAAACATAAATAACCTATTCAAGTGCAAGCTTAGAATAGAAGAGAAGATGGCGATTGAAAATGTAACAAAAAAAGAAACTTGTATTACTAGAATGAAGATGAGACGCTAGGAAGAATAGAGTATCCACAGTCTCCAAAATTTGAACCCATCTTACTTCGAACTTTCAACCATTTATAGGATTTTTACAATACTCTCGAACTCTCTGAGGCTCGAGATGTCTTAATCTATCCCCTCTGTCTTCTAACTAATTGATGTTGTAACTAGACATACATGAGCTTGGAGAGCTTTGTTTCTAACAAACACGGTAATGAAATTCTGGTAATTTTGCCACACTATTAGGTGGTTCACTCGTTCCAACGATGTTCCATGATAATTTATGTTGGTTTGGCTACATCATGTTATCTTTTTTTCCCATTTTGGCCATGAATTCCATTATTTCAGTTAACTGTCCAACTGTCAAAAACACTGACAAGGCCAAAGAATTTCCTCCCTGGGTGACTGGTGGGAAGTGGGGTAGGGGGGCTATTGGATGGTGTGGATTGACGGTTGGGATGTTGATGAGGCAACAAAGATTGATCTAATTGGAAATCGAAGAATGGAGAGCACAGTGGGAAGGAGATGAACCGAGACCAGACCCGCCAATAGCTATGAGCGTGGGTGTATAATTTTTGAAGTCCAGCTTATGGTTTGGCTACAGGTTTTCCCATGTTTTCCTTTGTATTGGGATAGCTGTATGGTCCCAGGTTTTTAAAGGCTTATGGCCAAAGCAAAGCAAGAGGAGACGTGGACCATTGGAGCTAAAATAGGTGACATTTCCGTTAGAATAACAACACTACACCTCAGGGCTAATAGATACTATATATGTGCAATTTATTATAATCCCTTCACTGAGTTGACATGTAATATTTACTAGATATTTCAACACATGTTGCAGTGGAAATGCCCTAAAGCATTAGTGTAAGAAAGGGAAGCATGAAGAAAGAACTTGTCATATGTTATGCTATTTAATTGAATGTGTATATATATATATATATATATATATATATATATATGATATATTATATATATATATCTATATATCTATATATATATATATATATTATAATATATATATATTTTTTATATTTAAAAATAAATTTTAGGTTTGGAGAAATGTTTGGATAAAGAAATTGGTTTTATTATAGCACCACACATTAAGCCTCTTCTATAAAAGAGTTCAAGTTGTTAAAAAAAGTTATACTTAATCCATATCCAATCTATATAAATATAGAAGTTAATAGACCTATATCACAATTTTAACAACCTTCATGCTCCTCTAGATGTAATTGTATTAATAATAAACATATAAGAGCTTGTTCATCTTACCATTATTTTCCATGCCTTGATGTTTTCTTGTCATTTCTCTACTCTATTTTTAGCTTAATTATGTAGAAAAAAACCATATTTATGTCTTCTATTTTGTTCAACATCTCTAGCTCTTCTAGTGTCAAACTTTCCTTTAAAAGGTAGATGAAAACTCAAACATTCACTATTGTGTAAGCAAACATGCATTTCAGAATGCTAAACCAAAAAAGTTTTATGTACACATGGACACTATCATGTTTTGAAGAGAGAGAATGATGAGGGATACACACTATCCAAAAATATTTTGGTGAGAGCTAACTACCTAGGAAAGCCAACAATGCATTATGACACTACCCAAACATACCCTACTAGGCAAGAAGTAAGAAATCCATGTATCCATAAATTCCATCAAAAGTTACTAGAATCACGTCATTCAAACAATCATTTGAAAAATCACCATATATTATGGGGTGGGTAGTTGAACATGGCAAGAAGATTGACATGTGCCCACTACCATCTCCAGAAATAATAACTGCCTCCTATTCTCGTGCAACCAGAATAGCTTTATGGGTTCCATGAACATGGAGTGGCAAAGGTCCTAAAGTGGGGATAACCTTTTCTTCAGCAATACTCACACATGAACACAAATCTGACTAGTAATACCACTTAGTAGTTTCCATCTTCGAATTGCACCCTGGCCATGAATGCCTAAAAATAAGAAGTAACCTATCCTCAGCTTGTTACGAATATTACATCACCATGGGTTCATTTCCGATGTTTGTGTCCATCATTCTTGGGAATCAAGATAGCAGTTGCTACCATTAGAGGAGCAGCATCAAAATTGCAACCAAAAGCCCACGATACATGAAATGGTTCATGTGATACACCAAATGGGAGGCATTAAAATGTTGCTCTAGCACTTGAACTCCAGAAGTAGCTATAACCCAACAAGTTTTCAATACTTCCATTGTTCTAGTAGTTAGAGTCTATTCAGTACCACTTCCTCCAACAATGTCAACATGTTCTAGCACTCCATCTCCATTTATATGAGCATGAACGTCACTCTCTTCAAGATAAAGGTTACAGACTAACTACCCATAGGCCAGATGAATAGATTTTACTCCTTCCTTCTCACGTGCTACAATTACATTAGGAATCCACTAGATCTGAGTATAATTTGTTATCATGGGTACATAAAGTTTTTTTTTTTGGTGAGATGCAACATACTCTACCATCTTGTTAATAACACTCGTAATTTTTTTCATTGTATCCTTTCCAAAAACATGTTTGTCCTCTGGTTTGTGTATTGTAGATGATGATCTGTTTCGAGGCATCTTCTTCGTAGGGTATAAATAGTAATTACAAAATGCATGCTCATAAGGTGACCAAGAATAGGGAAACATGCCATCCCAATTTGAGAAAAATTACCATTTCATGTTCAAACACAAAACACTTTATTGATAGGATACAAACAATAATTACAAAATGCATGGTCATAAGATGACCAAGAATAGAGAAACATGCCATCCCAATTTGAGAAATAATACCATTTCAAGTTCTTATTTTGCGAGATGTAGCATACTCTCCTCCATTGTCACTAGTAATTTTTTTCGTTGTATCCATCCCAAAAAGATGTTTGTCCTCTAGTTTGTGAAATTTAGATGATGATCTATTTCCAAGACATCTTCTTGGTAGGGTACAAACAATAATTACAAGACGCATGCTCATAAAATGACCAAGAATGGGGAAACATGCCATCCTAATTTGAGAAATAGTATCAATTCATGTTCAAACACAAAACACTTTATTTATAGGATACAAACAATAATTACGAAATGCATGCTCATAAGATGACTAAGAATAATGAAACATACCATCCCAATTTGAGAAATAATACCATTTTATGTTCAAACAAAAAAACACTTTATTATAGGACATCAATTTACAAAATCAAAAAATGAAGAAGGCCAACCAATTTGTAAATCTATGGATTTTATTTTACAACATCAATAGCTTGTATGAGATCAATTAATTTTTCTAGTCTCAGTTATTTAACAATCTTTTTACCCTTCAAAGTATTGAATGTAGGCACAACCTTTGGTCCAAGCTCCTTTGCAAAAGTTGTAACCAAAAAAATCAATCAAAAGCATTAGTTTAAGATATGTTAGGTATCACAAATGAAGTAAATATTTAACAAGCAATTCAAATATAGATTTGAGAAAAAACATGAGGAAAAACAGAGTGTTCACTCAATGCCACTTTATCCATTAAAGAGACAAGTGAATATGAGTGTAAGAAATACTTGATAGAGAGAATGTGGTGTCATAGAAGAAGCAAGAGGATGAACTTAAATCATGAAGTAAGTAAAAAACAAGCAATAGAGCTTGATCTCCTAGTTATAGTCAAGCTTGAGGAACAAAACGTTGGTGTATCTCTCTCATAGTTCTTATAGTTTGAGAGCAATAATCTTGCATGGATGACACCTTCAAAGGAATTCAAAAAAATAAGCAATGTAAATATATTTATTATTAATGATGTCTAAAATTTCTAAACTGCAAGGATCGAGACCTTTTTCTCGACATATTTTCTGATATTCCAAAGTATTATAGAACATAAAGCATGTCATTAATCCTTGTCTATGAACAAATTGACCTAATGGATCAAGGGGAAAGAGGAGGAAACCATAAGAAGAAAAAATAGACTAGTTTTTTCTATAAATGCATGCCGAGGGATACTGAAAAAAAATCACAGATTAAAACAATTACATACACCAACATGGACAACATTCTGCATGGAAATATCCAATTGCACTATTCTCACAATGATGGTGTAAACTACCACAAGAGTATTCAGACCATTTTATTTTTTTCACTTTGTAAAAACCACTTCATATATTTTGTAATTATCCAAATTGTTGCAACCGAGAGAAAATGATATCTTGTGAAACTCTTACGACACAATTAAAACATTTTTAAAACTCACAAAGATTCAACCACTAACAACTTACCCATGAGAAAATAAATTTTTTCCATAATCCTTTCTCATAAATGCATGTATCAATCAACATGTTACATGCGTAACCGTAATAAGGGTTTGTTGTTTTCTATTAAAGAACAAAATTATTCTTCTTTATCCAAAATATGGTCATAGTACATATATTACCTTGGGTTAGTGCTCTTTCTTTCAAAGGCCCTTGGTTAAAATGTTGAAAGATGAGTATAACAACCATGACAGCTATCAAACAACCAACCACGGAACTGAAGAATAGGGCACAAGGTTGTCTGGTTTGCACAAATCCATAAATTCCATCAAAATTTACTAGAATCACATCATTCAAGCCATCATTTGAAAAATCACCATATATTATGGGGTGGGTAGTTGGAGATGGCAAGAAGATTGAGGTGAGCTCATTACCATCTTGGGAAATAATAACTGCCTCATGTTCTCATACAACCATATCACTTTATGGGTTCCATGAACATGCAGCGGAAAAGGTTCTAAAGTGGTGATAACCTTTCCTTGAAGAATATGCGTAGGTGAAGGAAAATTTGATTAGGTAGCACAACTTAGTAGTTTCCATCTTCGAATTTCACCCTGACCATGAATGCATGGAAAATAAGAAGTAACCTCTCCTGAGATTGTCACGAATATTAGATTACCATGGCTTTGTTTCCGATGCTTGTGTCCATCATTCTTAGGAATCAGGATGGACGTTACTACGTGTAGAGGAGAAGCATCAAAAGTGTGACCAGAAGTTCACAATATACCAAATGGGCAATGTGATACACCAAATGGTCCATGCCTCCAGATAGAGACATTAAAAGGTTTCTCTCGTGCTAGAACTCTAGAAGTAGATACATACCAACAAGGTTCCAGTACTTTCATTGTTTGATTAACTACATTATGTTCAGTACCACTTCCTGCAACAACCTAAACATGTTTTAGCACTCCATCTCCATTTATATCAGCATGAAGGCCTTCCTCTTGTAGATGAAGCTTACAGACTAACCACCAAAAGGCTAGATGAATAAATTATATTCCTTCCTTTTGATGTGCTACAATTGCACTAGGAGTCCACGAGAGCTGAGTAGAATTTGTTATTATGGGTACATAAGATTCTTCATGTTTGTTTTTCCACATGTAGCATACTCTGCTACCTTATCAATATAAATGGTAATTGTTTTCATTGTATCCTTCGCAAAAACATGTTTGTCCTTTGGTTTGTGAACCGTAGATGATGATCTATTTCCAGGCATCTTCTTCATGGATTTCATTTTGTTCTTTGTGGAATGTGCCAGCTCAAAACAATGTAAACTTTGAAACGAGAAGTGATACTGTTACCCGTTTTGTAGAGATAGCAAAAAAATGACCCGATTTTCAAAAGTGGTGATGTAGAATACACATGTTTTTTTTAGAACATGGTTTTTGGAACTTTCATTTTTTTTCATGTTCAAGGATGAAATCAAGTTTTAGAATTGTAGTGATTTTCATGCTGATTTTAAAAAGTGAGTATTTTGCATCACACCTTTTTTTTAAAAGACCTATTTTTTGACTTTTAATTTTCTAGTGTGTGAAATGTGAAAAATTATTTTCTAAATTTGATAGTTTTTGAAGTCGTCATCTTATTCATATTTTCTTGTTCTCTCATCTTAATTTTTTTTGTTTAGGGGGGTTTTTATTGTTTTGCGTTTTTTAAATTTAGAAAGTCGATACTTTGAATTTTATTATTATAATTATATATTTATACATCCTTAATTAATTTTTCAATCCACATGAAGTAATTGTTTCTAAAAAACAACATTTTTTAACAATGGACATAAAAATAACCATTTTTAACATAGATATAACAAAAAAACTAAACGTTTTGATAATTTTTTGCTAGAATTAACATGTAAAAATCACAATTTTTATACAAAAATATTAACTAAAAATGGTCGAATAATAATTTTTTTTATGAATTTCATGTCAAAAAATTAATAATAACAACTTTTTTTTCAAAAAATTATAATTAACTTAAAAATCAATGCGGAAATCACAAATTACAAATATTGAACACATAACAATTTTAATTCTTTGATTATTCTTTTCATGAAATGTCTGAGTCAAAACATTGCAAAGCTTGATTTCCAGGTATAACTTAAATTTAATCAACAATGTCACGTAATCCAAACTCTTCGTCCTCTAGAGTTTCATCATTGTCATCTTCCACAATATTTTATGCTTCCTTTTGCGCAATTTCCTCTTCTAATGGGTCTTTGATGTCTGCAAATCTCCCAATATATGTCTCTCCAAACATTCCATGTAATGGTGGTTGGGGTTCCTTTGCCTTTTTTGCCACACGTGATTCATTAAAGTCCCCTTTCCTCAACCCAATTTCTTGCATTCCATCGGGAAGAAATTGAAGAGTATTAATTCTATGCTGAATGAAATTGCATTGTCATGGATCTTTCTCAATTGCAATGCAATTTCTTCCTTTTTGAAGGCAGCATGGTAGTGTTGTACCTAATTATCAAGCACAAAAAAATAATGAAGTAAATTAGTACAATGACATATTAATTAAAAAAAAAGAACATATTGAAATTCAATTCCATGTGAGAAAACCTACCTCAGCCACTAATGTTGGATGGAAGAACAATCCACGGGTGAGATGTTATCACCACTAACGCTAGATGGAAGAACAACATCTCACCACTAAAGCTGGATGGAAGAACAATTCACAAGTGGGATGCTATCATGTGGGAAGCTAGGTAGAGCTTGTACGCCCAAAAGTGGCTCTGCCATCCTCAACCTCTCCCCATAAAATTTGAAGCTTTGACCTAGTAAAAACTAAAACCACACACAAACCCATGATCTATACGTCATAAATAGTCTTTTTTATCTTTCATTATAATAAAACCCAAAGCTTTTTATCTCGCATTATAATAAAGTCTAAAATTAAACGATAAAAATATTTTTAATAAAATTGGTCTCCTAAATATATTGAATATTATTATAAACAATCTCAAAAATTTTAATATTAATTATTTATAAATGTATATCAAAAAATAATATAATTTTTTATTAATAAAAAACAATTTCAAAATAATAAATATTTTTATAAATATTTTCAATTCCAATTTTTTTCCATTTAATTAACTTAAACACATTACCTATTCAAAACAATATTTCTTCTCAATTATGACATGATATATAATGTATTTGAATATTTTTTTCTCAATTATGACATATATGGACTACATAAAATACTTATAAATAAAAATCTAAATTTTTTAAAAAATAATTATTTTTTATTAAAATTTTAAAACACTCACTTTATTAATTAATTTTAATTTATTCTCATTTAATTAATTCAAACGCCATACAAATTATTTAAATCATACTAATAAAATAAAATTTATTATTAATATTTTAAATTTCAATTCATTTTCATTTATAAAAATATATTATAACATTTTTAAATCAAATTTCATTTTCAATTATAACATTATATACCCAACACATACCTATATAGATATTTCCATTTAATTAATTTAAACACCATACAAATTATTTAAATCATATTATTATATATGTAAATAAATTTATATTAATATTTTTCATTTAATAAAAATATATTATAATATTTTTAAATTAAATTTCAATTTTAATTATAACATTATGTACCCTAGATATTTAAATCAACCTATTTAAATCAAATTTCGTTCTCAATTATAACATTATATCCAATACATAATACATAAAACAATGGTGGTTCACTTGGAATCAGAAAGATAGTTCACAGGGAGAGTTTTCATGGGTGGATTCCGGCCCGTCCGCCTCCCCTCGCTGCGCAGGGCACCCTAGTGTGCCCCGTCCGACGCGGTGGGTCGATTCAGAATCGAGCCGCGGCCGGCGAGCGGGGCGGGGCGCCCGTGGTGGCGCTGTGCGCGGGAATCGACCGCGGCCGGTCGGGGCTGGGCGGGGCGGCCCGGGGGTGGCGCTGAGCCAACATTATTCTTTCCTTCGAGCAGCTCTTGAGATTTTCCATTCAAAAACTAGGTGTTGGGATCTTTACCAAATGTTAGTCGGATCTTTACCAAATGTTAGCCGAATTATCAATGCACCAAATTTCTCTTATTTCTCGATACCCACTGTGACGCCCCCAATCATTTTTTTTTTCTTATTGGGCGGGTGCGGCACCACCGTACGCTCTAATAGAGCGTATATGGACTACGCCTTCACGATACTTAATTCTGCTTCACCGAATAAGTATTACCGTAATTCTTTATAACCGAACTATAGACATTATAATTCCACAATAAATTATAACTTCACGTTCAATTATAAGCAATTAACTTCATAACCGTATTAAAATCTTTAACCAATATAATTATCATGCAATGCAAAAACCGAACAAGACATTGACATATAATTATTTGGGAGGGGCAACTCCCGAACGAGTTCACCCACAATTCTTTATTATCTTTTTCCAAGTTTACAACATACGTGCGCCTACGGCCTGCACGATAGTTCAATTACAACAGGCTAGAACAACCTTTACCATATACCGTCCTATGACTAAGTGTGCATCCTCACCATGCGACTTTGTGCCAAGATCGGCATAACCTGCGGTCCTCGACCTTATCGTTCGACTCCTCTATAGCGTCTGCCAAAACTCGAGCTGCGTCCTACATTCTGCGCCAAAGATGCGCACAATTGAACTGCGCTCTTCTTGTTATGAGAAGATTTGAGTTCGAATGATTTCTTCATGTTTGAATGGCCTCAATGCTCAGCCTATATATAGGCTTCCACCGCCATTCGAATAGGGGGTGTCGGTTGTAAAGCCGACCCCAATAATCCAACATCCGCCCCAAAGCCAACCTATGTTTCGTTTGAACCGTCGTGTCTCCCCTTTTGGCGAGTTGGCCTTTGTAACACAAAGCCGCCCATGCCAAAGGGTATATCCCTTTCGCCTCACTTGTGCTTGCCCACTCGTAACCCATGTGTGCGACATCTTCCCTGCTAGACCATGCTGCCTCCCACCTTCGTGTTTGCTGCCTCCGCGTCCGTTTGATGTTGCCATGGCCGCGTCTGTTTGGGTGCACCTCATGTGCCTTTCCTCCGCCAACGCCATACCACCTGCACGACGTAGACCGGGCGGGTGGGCGCACCTTCGTGCGGCCCTCCGCCCATTCATTCGAACGCTCGATTTTCATACATTTGCCCGAACCATCCATACACCTAACTGCTGTACACCGCACTGCTCGCCCGTCGAACTGTTTGTCTGCATGCCGAACCGCTGCACGCCAAACTGTTCACCTGTCGAACTGTTGCCTGTATGCCGAACTGTGTAACTGGGTGTGCGCCCCGCGCGTTACCCATACCTGATTCCGCCACAGGTTGTTCCGCCTGTCGGTGCTTCGTTTGGTCACCGGTTAGATGGGTGTGCCTTGCCCGACCTGTGCTGAATCCCAAACTCGTTTCACCCATGGTACCCGTGTGCGTTCAGAATCGCTGTTTTGTTTTACGTTGATGCCTTCGTTCGGGGTGTCCGCCCCTCGGGCGCGGGTCGCCCTCGGGTCACCCGCCCATTGTGCGCAGAGCCCCTTTGTCAACCATCAACCTATCCGCCATATGGTCATGTAGCCTCGCCCGGTGCCCGTTTGCTGCGCCCGGGTCGTGCACACTGCCGGGTGAAGGCACATTCACCCGTCGTACGGGTCGCCCGTCCGTCATGCGGAGCACCCGATTCCTCAGGGCATGACACCCTCCTCCACCCTAAGATGTTGTCATCCTAACAACATTTCATCCCGATGGCTTCCCACCGAAATCATCAGCAAGCATCATGTAGACTCATCATCAACGATCTCCATTCGGTAACCAAACTGCATATGTAAATGATCAAGTGTCACACATCTCGATTATGTGCCCACACTTACTTTACGATCCCCTGCCCAGGTTCATGGGAACACGATTTTTCTGCTGCATGTTGGGATCATCATACCTGCCCAATCAACCTGAGGGCTCATTGCCTTGAGCAATCAACAATGAGCCCATCCTCCATATCCTCTAAGAAGATAGGAAGGCCAGGAAGTTTCCTCCCTGACTTTCGTCCACCCATGTGTCGGATTGATGCTGTGTCGTTAAGCATTTATGCACAACTTCAATCTCTTCTTCTTGAGCAGCAGCGGCCTCTTTTGGTCTAGAAGGACAGTTCTTAACTCTGTGTGGCCCCGCACATAACCAGCACTTCAAAAGTTTCTTCCTCCTCTCCCTCTTGAGGTACCCTGCTTCGTCTTGTTTGTCCGGAGAACCCGGTCTTGGATCGACTTGTTTTGTCTCAAGCTTCCCTTCTACCGTGTTCTGTTCAAATGTATTTCCAAATGATTCATCGACCAAGCCCTTGGAGCTAAAATTTCGGAGGTCCATAGGATGTTCACGGTAGTGAGCTTCCAGCTTGTCGATATAGTCGAGCTCTTCTTGCTCAACTACAACCACCTTCTTGCCAAGGAGTCTTCTCTTTATTTCTTCCTCGACTTTCTTGACTTCCATTTCCACTTTAGACATTTCCTTCCTTAACCGAGCCCTCTTATCGAAGATCTCTTGAAGACCTAGTCTATTTTGGTGGATTTCTTCATCAACCTTGTCGAGCTCAATACTCGTCATACTTTCGCATTGGCTTCTGAGTTCTTTCAGCTCTTTCCTAAGTTCCAAACAGCTCTCCTGAATCTTCATAATTTCGGCCTGCATCGTAACCCAGCTAGAGCTCCACCTACCCATGTGCTCCAATACTTCGTACCGGAGTGCTTTGACTGTGTTGTGGTCACCGTTGTCCACCATCTCGCCGCTGTCAACTCTCTCCATACTTCTGCGCAGATTCACCTTTAATTTTCACTTGGATGTCCAAGTTTCCACGAGCAACCTGCTCAACCAGCTCTCAACCGAACTCTGATACCAATTGTCACGCCCTCAATCTTTTTTTTTTTCTTATTGGGCAGGTGCGGCACCATCGTACGCTCTAATAGAGCGTATATGGACTACGCCTTCATGGTACTTAATTCCGCTTCACCGAATAAGTATTACCGTAATTCTTTATAACCGAACTATAAGCATTATAATTCCATAATCAATTATAACTTCACGTTCAATTATAAGCAATTAACTTCATAACCGTATTAAAATCTTTAACCAATATAATTATCATGCAATGCAAAAACCGAACAAGACATTAACATATAATTATTTGGGAGGGGCAACTCCCGAACGAGTTCACCCACAATTCTTCATTATCTTTTTCCAAGTTTACAACATACGTGCGCCCGCGGCCTGCACGATAGTTCGATTACAACAGGCTAGAACAACCTTTACCATATACCGTCCTATGACTAAGTGCACATCCTCACCACGCGACTTTGTGCCAAGATTGGCATAACCTGCGGTCCTCGACCTTATCGTTCAACTCCTCTATACGGTCTGCCAAAACTCGAGCTGCGTCCTACATTCTGCGCCAAAGATGCGCACAATTGAACTGCGCTCTTCTTGTTATGAGAAGACTTGAGTTCTAATGATTTCTTCATGTTCGAATGGCCTCAATGCTCAGCCTATATATAGGCTTCCACCGCCATTCGAATAGGGGGTGTCGGTTGTAAAGCTGACCCCAATAATCCAACATCTGCCCCAAAGTCGACGTATGTTTCGTGTGAACCGTCGTGTCTCCCCTTTTGGCGGGTCGGCCTTTGTAACACAAAGCCGCCCATGCGAAAGGGTATATCCCTTTCGCTTCACTTGTGCTTGCCCGCTCATAACCCGTGTGTGCAACATCTTCCTTGCTCGACCATGCTGCCTCCCACCTTCGTGTTTGCTGCCTCCACGTCCGTTTGATGTTGCCATGCCCGCGTCCGTTTGGGTGCACCTCGTGTGCCTTTCCTCCGCCAACGCCATACCACCTGCACGACGTAGCCCGGGTGGGTGGGCGCACCTTCGTGCGGCCCTCCGCCGATTTGTTCGAACGCCCGACTGTCATACGTTTGCCCGAACCATCCATACACCGAACTGCTGTACACCGCACCGCTCGCCCGTCGAACTGTTTGTCTGCACGTCGAAACGTTGCACGCCAAACTGTTCACCCGTCGAACTGTTGCCTATATGCCGAACTGTGTAACTGGGTGTGCGCCCCGCGCGTTACCCATACCTGATTCCGCCACAGGTTGTTCCGCCCGTGGGTGCTTCGTTTGGTCACCGATTAGATGGGTGCGCCTTGCCCGACCTGTGCCGAATCCCAAACTCGTTTCACCCATGGTACCCGTGTGCGTTCGGAATCGCTGTTTCGTTTTACATTGATGCCTTCATTCAGGGCATCCGCCCCTCTGGGGCGGGTCGCCCTCGGGTCGCCCGCCCATTTTGCGGAGCCCCTTTGTCAACCATCAACCTGTCCGCCATATGGTCGTGTAGCCTTGCCCAGTGCCCGTTTGCTGCGCACGGGTCGTGCACACTGCCGGGTGAAGGCACATTCGCGGGTTGCCCGCCCGTCGTGCGGAGCGCCCGATTCCTCAGGGCATGACACCCACCAACTCTTCAACACTTCATTATTTACTGGACCTTGCCGAGAGATGGGTTCACTGTTTCATGAATGGACTGGGCCTCTTTCTTTTAGGTCTGGTCAGCATTTTCCTATTCACTCTAAGTTTATCTCGACAGGTACTAGAGATTCCTTCCCTCAAAAATGCCTCAATGCGATCACTCTCGTACACAACCTTGAGAAATAGAACGAGGCCTCAAAACATCAACAAGATCTCTTGGCTTCTGGGAAAAAACACAATACCCATTCATGGCAAATACAAGAACTGCATAGGCTTTGAATTCGATAAAGACACATGTTCATAGAAATGCACAGATTACCTATTTGGAATATTGTTACGAACACTGTTTGGAATATTTATCATGACACAAAAAAAAACTCCACAGCCCATCGCACCAAAGGCAGTCTGTCACGAGACCGCGCAGCCACGACATTAAAATTCAGGCAAATGACCAGGAAAATGAAATCATAATAGTTTATTGATTAATCTCCAACGGTAAAACTAAAGCTTCCAATCTCCAACCGTCAAACCCAATAGTCGTAGGCATAAAATTTAATTTTGCTTCACGAATTGAATGTATTGTAACTTGGTAAAACTAATTGGATGTATTAAACAAATCGTTAAATTTAAGTTCGATTCCTATATGCTACTTAAGTTTTCAATTTGCTGAACACACGTTAAATTGAAATTTAATTTTATTGTAAAAACTAAACCAGGAAACTTGCATGACTACGCAAATTTAAATATAAATATTACTGGAAACCGTGATTTTGCCTCTTCTCTTTTTGGGGACTTTGTTCAAGGTGCTCAGACTCTTCTACGTTAATTTTTATTTTTTATTTAAATGTTAAATTAAATTTTAAATATTATTTTTTTGGTTTAAATGTTAAATTTAAATTTATGTGTAAGGTTAAGTTTGTTTAATGTCAACTCTGAATTTATTAATTAAATTTTCTTCGCACTTAAAAAATGGCAAATTAAAATAAGTTTTATGTTTTGATTAATTTCACTGGTTTCATAGAAAATTATTCAAAATATATTTATCACAAAACAAGTAAATGAGTTTACTTGTTTTGTATTTTGATTAATTTCATTGGTTTCATAGAAAATTATTCAAAACATATCTATCACAAAGAAATTGTAATTTGTTGCTTAGTATCTACTTTTTATTTAAAAAG
>APFE031157018.1:67389-85235 GCA_000404065.3 Pinus taeda
CTTTTCTGCTACTTCCTCTGTTCGCTCACCATTTGAATTTGAACCCATGCAATTGATGTCTAGCAAATTGCAATTTTCCTGAGCCATAAGCTTAGCCAAGCCCTAGCCTTTGACAAGCTTGGTGGGCTTCACCTCTATGTTGAACTCTATGAATTTTGCAATCCATTAAGCTCTATTTCCATCAATATCTAGTTGAGTTAGGACATCTTTTACTGAGGTCGAAGGTACATATGCAAACCAATTTGCAATGCAGAATACAAATTCTGAATGCTTTTAAAGATTTTATAAGAGCATAAGCTTGTTTTTCAATAAGGTCATACCTTAGTTCATCATCCCTCAGAGTTTTGTTGAAAAAGGCCACAAGGTGCTCTACACCTTTATCCATTTTCCGCACTAGAACTGTTGCAAGTGTATCATAAGAGGCAAAAGAGAAGATATACAACTCCCTGATATAATTTTGACTAATTAGAGTGGGAGATTCCATGATAACTTGTTTCATGGTTTCAAAAGAGCTTCTTGCACCATCTATCCATTTTATTTATTATCCATTCTTTAGCATGGAAGTGATGTGCTTCACTAGCTCTGTAAAGTTTGGAATAAACCTCCAAACAAAGTTAATCTTAACTAGGAAAGATTGAATGTCCCTTTTTCACCTTGGGATGGACAATATCTGAATTGCTTGAACTCTTGTTGGAATGATCTTCACACCTTCAGCATAAACAATATGTCCCAGATGTTTGCCTTCTTCTAGGAAAAATTGTGACTTCTTTGGGTTCACAGAAATTCCAAATCATCTGCACTTTAGAAACACCTTCATCAAATGTTGCAAATGGTCCTTGTGACTGCTGGAAAAGACTGTTATGTCATCAAGGTAAATAAGGACAAACTTGTCCTTCTCTGCCACAAAGGCTATGTCCATGGCCATTTGAAAAGTTGCCCCAACATTCATTAGTCCAAAAGGCATCTTGGAGTACATGAAAGTGCCCCAAGGAGTAGTGAAGGTGATATTTTCCTCATCTTCTGGATGTACAACAATTTGATTGTAACCTGAAAATCCATCTAAGAAAGACATGACTCTAGCCCTTGAAACTTTTTGCAACAAGTGTTCCATCTTAGGCATGGGGTAGTTGTCTTTTTTAGAGCATTTGTTCAGATTCCTGAAGTCAACACAAAGCCTAATTTATCCATTCTCCTTTCTTACTACCACAAGGTTAGCTATCCACTTTGAATCCCTTGGGGAACTATGATCTTGACATCCAACAACTTCTCAATTTCCTTTTCAATCAAAGGAAATAAGAGACGGTTGATACATCTTAATTTTTGCTTAAAAGGGATGGTGTTCTTCTCCAGTGGAATATTATGCTGGATGATGTTGGTGTCATAGGTCTTAAGATCATTGTACTCCCAAGCAAAAGTATCAGAAAATTGTTTCATCACAGTGCAATAATCGGAAGTTTGGGCAAAATAGAAGTGAGTGGACAGATTTATGTACCTTGGAAGGGCTTGACTCCCTACATTATGTCTATGAGCTGCAACCTCATTTTCCTTTTTGGCAGGCTTATAAGGTGCATCATTATGATCAAACAGCTTCTCTAGGGGCACCAATCCATTGGGTATTTTGTTACTAGGCAGCTGAACAATGTTATCCTCACCAATATCATCCTTTAGCTTTGACTGGTTGCATTGTTCAATGGTTTCATTTTCTTGGTCAATGTGCATTTCAAAAAATTCATCAATGATTTGTAAAAACCTATTAATTTCATCACCATCTTCAAAAACTTTCCAATATTTGACATTGTCAGGCAAAAATGGTCTATATTGCACCTGAACTTCATAAGTCAATTTAGGAGGCAAAGGAGGAATAAACGTGCTAGCAGACACAACAAGGTTATCAGCATGCTCGTTGTTCATTCTAGGGATTTAAGAAATGTTGAAACTATTAAAAGAACCTGTGAGCTTCCATACATCATCTCTGTATGCTTTCAGTCTTGGATACTTTACTTGGAAAGTTTTGTTCACCTATTGAATGATAACGTCTGCATCTCCAAACACCTTCAGACCTTTGATGCCCTTTTCTTTAGTAGCATTTAAGCCCAATATCAAGGCTTCGTACTCTACTATGTTATTTGTGACCTCAAAAGTTAACTTGAAAGATAAATGAATGCATTCTTGTGTATGGGACACAAGGACTACACTTGCCCCTGTAGCTTCCATAGAGGAAGCTCCATAAAAGAAAATGTCCCAAATTTGTGGGCCTTCTTCCTCTATGATCTGGCAAACCGGTTTCCTAAGCTGCATGGAGGCCAACTGGGATTCTTCAATCTAAATAATACAAGCTCCAAAATCAGTGTCGACAACATAGACGGGATGATTAGTGGGATTTATTTCATCAATGATGATATAAGCCAACTAAGCTTCTCTTCATAATTTCCTACTCTCACCTCCAAAAACTGGGACAGTAGCATAAGAGAGATCATTTTGCAATGTTCCAACTAATCTCTCAATCGAACCTCTGGAAAGAAACATGCCAAACTTGGGTGGTACATCTGCTACCACAATATCCATCATCATTATCTTCATGGGCAGCTGGGACAAGGTGATGGCTAGGTCTTTGATTAATCCCAAACATTTCACTTTTCTAAAGTCAAAAGAAAACAGGTCATGATAAGACTTGGTAATGTCAAGACCCAACTCATCCATGATAGCCTTGGGCATTAGATTATCACTAGCTCCTATGTCCAAAAGGTAGTTGTGAAGGATTTTGTCATGAATAGTCAAAGAGACATAGAATTAAGGGGAGATGTCATCACAATTTTCAATCATTGGGCTCAGAACAACAACTGGTTTGTTGTCTTGTAGATTTACATAGTCAATGGAGGCTTGGATGGCTTTAGGCTCAAGGGCCTCGAGGATAAATCTCTTGAAGGATTCATTCTTCACTAGTTCAATCAAAGACATAGGTATGCTTACCTTCTAAATTTCTAATTCAAAAGTAAAAGGAAAAGGAGACTTGTCAAGGCCTCTTACCTCATGAGTTGGAGCTTTGAGGATGATGGGATCGACTGCCGGTCGTTTATGCTTATTAGCTTGCATTTTTGCAAGGACAACAACTCCCTAAACAGGAGTTTCCTTGGCATTATTAATCTTCGACCTAAGATCATATCTGTGTTGATTATCAGTTTGCAGAATCGCTCCACCATCCCCCTCTTGGTTGATCTGGTTATTCAATAATGACTTTTGATAGGTAGCTAAGGTCAAAAAGGAGGCACTGCCTTTATCTTCCAGAAAATGGATCTCATCATATTCTTCAAACTGCTCTTCTTCCATTACTACATTCTAGAAAGGGGTATTCACCCTTTGGTCTTCATTGGCATCTTTGCTTCTTTACAAAATCTGCAACTATTCATTAGTTCTTCTATATGGATTTGGATTTCTAGGAGCAAAGGTATTAGGAACTCTTCCTTTCCCAGAGTGCTGCTCAACCTTTAATTTGGGGATTTCAGAGGCTAATGACTTTATCATCTTGTTCATTTTATCTATCTTGGGATCTGAAGATGATGAAGATTCACCCCTCTGTCTCCTTCTATCAACATTCCCCTTGAGCTTCTCTGTAGCCATGATGTTTGATTCTACTTCCAAGGCCACATTCTACATATCAGCCAAGGTAGCACATCGTCTCTCCCTCAACAGTAGAAAAAGGTTAGATTCAAAGGCACTGGCATAGGTGAGTTTAGTAGAGTTAGTGGTGGGTTTTACTTCAACTAGTATCTTGTGTACATGCGATTAAACCTCTTATTGAAATTAGACAACAACTCACCATTTTCCCTCTTTAATTTCCAAAACTCGGTGTGGTAGTAGAGTACATCCTTCTCATCCCCCTAATTCTTTAGGAATGCATCATCTAAAGCCTCAATATCTTCTATAGACCTTGGGGTCAGTTGTTTGAACCATTTTCTAGCCTCTCCTTCTAGACTTTCGACAAAGACTCTCATCCATACATCATCTTCACTAATGTCCAGGTTATCAGCATAGCTATAGAATGATTCAAGATGTCCCTCAGCTGTAACACCTTTAGTCCCAGTGAACTTAGGCATATACTTCTGATATTATCTAGTACACATGGAATTTAAAGGAGTGGGCAGTACTAGAGGTCCATACCTAGCAGCTATGATTCTTTCCATTTTGGTAGGTGGTGCCATAGCTATGGTGGCTATAAGGGTAATAGAAGTCTGAATGACAGAGGGTTAAGGTGTGACTGATAGGACTAAAGGAGTATGATCAATAGGAGGAGAGGCTTCCTTTGGGATTAAAATGAAAGGAGAACCTAAAGAATAAGGAGCTCTATGAATCTCTAAGATTTTTTCTTCACTGCTAGTATTACATGCTATACTCTCAACATGAATTTGTTTTATTACGGGATTTTCTCGAAGAGATATAGAATATTGTTTTGGGCTACCTGAACCTGATGCTCCTTTCTCTAATGCCTTTCTTTCGTTGATGATTATTTTAGGGTCAAGTACTAGGTTAGCTCATGGCTTCTGAGAATTTCTCTGAGTATGCCTCACAAACTGAGCCAGTGCTATGGAGTGGAGTCACCAAGGGGTTCATCCTCTAGTAGAGTTGCCAGATAGATGACTACAACCCAAATAGTGTCCAGACTTTGTTTATCATCAAAGTTGGATTTATGTCATCCCCCAGGGAAGCTGAGCTTCAGTCTCCTCTCCATGGCAACGATGCCAATTAGCACTCCAGGAAACTCTCCTAGGTTGTAGTTTGGAGATGCCCGGAAACATATAAATCTTCAACATCATTCTCTAAACTATTCGAATGGATTGGGGTTTGGATCAAGTCAGGTGACTGTTTCAACTCTATTTTCACTCAAGACATGCATGAACATCCTTAGCTTGACAAGGTTTTCGACCACTATGCTCAATAGTTTATAGATTCAATGAATAGATGCATAATCCTAACTGTACCAGCAGATACATACATAAACACATATGAATGGCTAGCTACAGAAAGTAAATGAAGTTTACAAATCTAATTTATCAATTTAGAGATAAGATGAAAGTTATCTGGCATTCGACATAGAAGAAAACATAAATAACCTATTCAAGTGCAAGCTTAGAATAGAAGAGAAGATGGAAATTGAACATGTAACAAAAAAAGAAGGTTGTATTACTAGAATGAAGATGAGACTCTAAGAAGAATAGAGTGTCCACAGTCTCCAAAAGTTGAACCCATCTTACTTCGAACTTTCAACCATTTATAGGCTTTTTACAATACTCTCGAACTCTTTGAGGCTCGAGATGTCTTAATCTATCCCCTCTGTCTTGTAACTACTTGATGTTGTAACTAGACATACATGAGCTTAGAGAGCTTTGTTTCTAACAAACACGGTAATGCAATTCTGGTAATTTTGCCACATTGTCAGGTGGTTCACTCGTGCTAGCGTTGTTCCATGATCATTTCTATTGGTTTGGCTATATCATGTTATTGTTTTTACCTATTTCGGCCATGAATTCCATTATTTCAGTTAACTGTCCAACTGTCAAAAACACTGACAAGGCCAAAGAATTTACTCCCCGAGCGACTGGTGGGAAGTGGGGTAGCGAGGCTATTGGATGGTGTGGATTGATGGTTGGGATGTTGGTGAGGCAATAGAGATCGATCTAATTGGAAATCGAAGAATGGAGAGCACAGTGGAAAGGAGATGAACCGAGACCAGACTTGTTGGTAACTATGAGCGTGGGTGTATAATTTTTGAAGTCAAGCTTATGGTTCGGCTGCAGGTTTTCCCATGTTTTCCTTTGTATTGAGATAATTGTATGGTCCCAGGTTTTTAAAGGCTTATGGCCAAAGCAGAGCAAGAGGAGATGTGGACCATCGAAGCTAAAATAGGGGACATTTCCATTAAAATAACAGCACTGCACCTCAGGGCTAATAGATACTATATATGTGCAATTTATTATAATCCCTTCACTGAGTTGACATGTAATATTTACTAGCAATTTCAACACATGTTGCAATGGAAACACCCTAAAGCAGTAGTGTAAGAAAGGGTAGCATGAAGAAAGAAGTTGTCATATGTTATGCTATTTAATTGAATATATATATACCATAAATATAAATTATTTTATTTAAGATAAATTTTAGGTTTGGAAAAATGTTGGGATAAAGAAATTGGTTTTATTATAGCACCACACATTAAGCCTCTTCTATAAAAGAGTTCAAGCTGTTAAAAAAAGTTATACTTAATCCATATCCAATCTATATAAATATAAAAGCGAATAGAGCTATATTAAAATTTTAACAACCTTCATGCTCCTCTAGATGTAATTGTATTAATAATAAACATATAAGGGATTGTTCAACTTACCATTCTTTTCCATGCCTTGATGTCTTCTTGTCATTTCTCTACTCTATCTTTAGCTTAATTATGTAGAAAAAAACCCTATTTAGGTCTTGAATTTTGTTCAACATCTCTAGCTCTTCTAGTGTCAAACTTTCCTTTAAAGGACAGATGCAAACTCAAACATTCACTATTGCGGAAGCAAACATGCATTTCGAAATGCTAAACCAAAAAAGTTTTATGTACACATGGACACTATCATGTTTTGAAGAGAGAGCATGACGAGGGATACACACTATCCAAAAATATTCCGGTGAGAGCTAACTACCTACGAAGACTAGCAGTGCATTATGACACTACCCAAACATACCCTACTGGGCAAGAAGTAAGAAATCCATGTATCCATAAATTCCATCAAAAGTTAACGTGAACAGAAATTTGACTAGTAATACCACTTAGTAGTTTCCATCTTCGAATTGCACCCTGGCCATGAATGCCTGAAAATAAGAAGTAACCTATCCTCAACTTGTTACGAATATTACATCACCATGGATTCCTTTCCGATGTTTGTGTCCATCATTCTTGGGAATCAAGATAGCAGTTGCTACCATTAGAGGAGCAGCACCAAAATTGCAACCAAAAGCTCGCGATACACGAAATGGTTCATGTGATACACCAAATGGGAGGCATTAAAATGTTGCTCTGGCACTTGAACTCCAAAAGTAGCTATAACCCAACAAGTTTTCAGTACTTCCATTATTCCAGTAGTTAGAGTCTATTCAGTACCACTTCCTCCAGCAACGTCAACATGTTCTAGCACTCCATCTCCATTTATATGAGCATGCACGTCACTCTCTTCAAGAAGAAGCTTACAGACTAACTACCCATAGGCCAGATGAATAGATTTTACTCCTTCCTTTTCACGTGCTACAATTACATTAGGAATCCACAAAGCTGAGTATAATTTGTTATTATGGGTACATAAAGATTTTTTTTTTTTTTTTGGTGAGATGTAGCATACTCTACTATCTTGTTAATAACACTCGTAATTTTTTTCGTTGTATCCTTGCCAAAAACATGTTTGTCCGCTGGTTTGTGTATTGTATATGATGATCTATTTCGAGGCATCTTCTTCGTAGGGTACAAATAGTAATTGCAAAATGCATGCTCATAAGGTGACCAAGAATAGGGAAACATGCCATTCCAATCTGAGAAAAATTACCATTTCATGTTCAAACACAAAACACTTTATTGATAGGATACAAACAATAATTACAAAATGCATGGTCATAAGATGACCAAGAATAGAGAAACATGCCATCCCAATTTGAGAAATAATACCATTTCAAGTTCTTGTTTTGCGAGATGTAGCATACTCTCCTACGTTGTCACTGGTAATCTTTTTCGTTGTATCCCTCCCAGAAAGATGTTTGTCCTCTAGTTTGTAAAATTTAGATGATGATCTATTTCCAGACATCTTCTTGGTAGGGTTCAAACAATAATTACAAGATGCATGCTCATAAAATGACGAAGATTAGGGAAACATGCCATCCTAATTTGTGAAATAGTATCAGTTCATGTTCAAACACAAAACACTTTATTTATAGGATACAAACAATAATTACGAAATGCATGCTCATAATATGACTAAGAATAGGGAAACATACCATCCCAATTTGAGAAATAGTACCATTTTATGTTCAAAGAGAAAAACACTTTATTATAGGACATCAATTTACAAAATCAAAAAATGAAGAAGGCCAACCAATTTGTAAATCTGTGGATTTTATTTTACAATATCAATAGCTTGTATGAGATCATTTAATTTTTCTAGTCTCAGTTATTTAGCAATCTTTTTACCCTTGAAAGTATTGAACGTAGGCACAACCTTCGGTCCAAGCTCCTTTGCCAAAGGTTGTAACCAAAAAAATCAATCAAAAGCATTAGTTTAAGATATGTTAGGTATCACAAATGAAGTAAATATTTAACAAGAAATTCAAATATAGATTTGAGAAAAAACATGAGGAAAAACAGAGTGTTCACTCAATGCCACTTTATCCATTAAAGAGACAAGTGAATAGGAGTGTAAGAAATATTTGATAGACAGAATGCGGTGTCATAGAAGAAGCAAGAGGACGAATTTAAATCATGAAGTAAGTCAAAGAAAAGCAACAGACCTTGATCTCCTAGTTGTAGTCAAGCTTGAGGAACACAACATTGGTGTATTTCTCTCATAGTTCTTACAGCTTGGGAGTAATAATCTCGCATGGACCACACCTTCAAAGGAATTCAAAAAAATAAGCAATGTAAATATATTTATTATTAATGATGTTTAAAATTTCTAAACTACAAGGATCGAGACCTTTTCTCGACATATTTTCAGATATTCCAAAGTATTACAGAACATGAAGCATGTCATTAATCCTTGTCTATGAAAAAATTGACCTAATGGATCAAGGGGAAAGAGGAGGAAACCATAAGAAGAAAAAATAGACTAATTTTTTCTATAAATGCATGCCCATAGATACTAAAAAAAATCACACATTAAAACAATTGCATACACCAACATGGACAACATTCTACATGGAAATATCCAGTTGCACTACTCTCACAATGATGGTGTCAACTACCACAAGAGTATTCAGTCCATTTTATTTTTTCACTTCGTAAAAACCACTTCATATATTTTGTACTTATCCAAATTGTTGCAATTGAGAGAAAATGATATCTTGTGAAACTCTTATGACACAATTACAACATTTTAAAAACTCACAAAGCTTCAACCACTAACAACTTACCCATGAGCAAATAAAATTTTTCCATAATCCTTTCTCATAAATGCATGTATCAATCAACATGTTACATGCATAACCATAATAAGGGTTTGCTATTTTATATTAAAGAACAAAATGATTCTTCTTCATCCAAAATATGGTCACAGTACGCATATTACCTTGGGTTAGTGCTCTCTCTTTCAAAGGCCCTTGGTTAAAATGGTGAAAGATGAGTATAACAACCATGACATCTATCAAACAACCAACCAGGGAACTGAAGAATAGGGCACATTGTTGTCTAGTTTGCACAAATCCATAAATTCCATCAAAATTTACTAGAATCACATCATTCAAGCCATCATTTGAAAAATCACCATATATTATGGGGTGGGTAGGTGGAGATGGCAAGAATATTGAGGTGATCTCACTAGCATCTCAGGAAATAACAACTGCCTCATGTTCTCATACAACCATATCACTTTATGGGTTCCATGAACATGCAGTGAAAAAGGTTCTAAAGTGGGGATAACCTTTCCTTGAACAATATCCGTAGGTGAAGGAAAATTTGATTAGGTAGCACAACTTAGTAGTTTCCATCTTTGAATTGCACCCTGACCATGAATGCATGGAAAATAAGAAGTAACCTCTCCTCATATTGTCACGAATATTAGATTACCATGGCTTTGTTTCCGATGCTTGTGTCCATCATTCCTAGGAATCAGGATAGATGTTACTATGTGTAGAGGAGAAGCATCAAAAGTGCGACGAAAAGTTCACAATATACCGAATGGGCAATGTGATACACCAAGTGGTCCATGCCTCCAGATAGAGACATTAAATGGTTACTCTCGTGCTAGAACTCTAGAAGTAGATACATCCCAACAAGGTTCCAGTACTTTCATTGTTTGAATAACTACATTATGTTCAGTACCACTTCCTGCAACAGCCTAAACATGTTTTAGCACTCCATCTCCATTTATATCAGCATGAAGGCCTTCCTCTTGTAGATGAAGCTTACAGACTAACCACCCAAAGGCTAGATGAATAAATTATATTCCTTCCTTTTGATGTGCTACAGTTACATTAGTAATCCACGAGAGCTGAGTACAATTTGTTATTATGGGTACATAAGGATTCTTCTTCTTTGTTTTTCCACGTGTAGCATACTCTGCTACCTTATCAATATAAATGGTAATTGTTTTCATTGTATCCTTCGCAAAAACATGTTTGTCCTCTAGTTTGTGAACTGTAGATGATGATCTATTTCTAGGAATCTTCTTCATGGATTTCATTTTGTTCTTTGTGAAATGTGCCAGCTCAAGTAAGGTACCCTCCCTTCTATAACAAAGATGTGGCATAACTCCTAGAATAGATTTTCGGAACTGCATGCATTCTACATCTCCAAGATGTTGATTGTTCAATGCTTGAGCATCAAGCTTGTCGTTGTGTTGTAGAATGAGTTGTCATGAATGAGGTACATGGTGTCATAGATCCTCACTCCTATGCCTTCATCATTGTATGCCAGAATGCCCAACAAAGGAATAGTAAGCAAAGTGCCTTACTTGCTCTCCACCTTTAGTTCTCAAATCCTTAGAAAAATATTTCTCCTTTGTACCTCTTCGATGATGGTCTACATTCTTTCCAGTAACCATTAATTCTTCAAATGGATCCTGATAGAGATGTGGTTGTACTTCCTTCTATCTGCCCACAATTACTAGCCTTGCATATCCATGCTTCAATATATACTTATTGATATGAATTGTTATCTCTCTCTGAAGGGAACCATGTGGAAAGTTGTTGTGTACATCAACATCCCATAGTTTCTTGAGGTTGTGGTCAAAGCACATTATCGACCAACTTGTTGTGACTAGAACAAGGATTTGTCTTCTTATTTCTCCTTGCTTATGCACCTAATCAACAAAAATAGTTTCCATTGATACAAATTGTCCTCCTGCTGCAATATGAACTCTTTCTAGCAGCAAAGATACCTCCAAAATCTGTTGTGTGTCAGTGAATCCTTCATTCATTCCCTTTACATGAGACTCCAATATTTTTATTTTTGCATCGTGAGTTGCAACCAGAATTTCACTCTAACCATCACCATTGAGATCTGCTATTAGTGGAGGAGGAAGCTAATCAACTTTATGCTTGAATGTATAATCATCAGTGAGATGAAGCCATGCTTCTCTGAAAGTGAAATCTCCTTCATGCTACGAAGAGAAAAATATAGTCAAGGCCCCCAAAATAAGGATGCCCAAATCTCTCTTCCTCATGCCTTGCCCCTTGTTATTCTACTTCTTGTTCTATTGGCATTCGTCGAAGTGGCCTCTACATCCAAAATAGGGCCATGAATGTCATCTTCAGTGTTGAAGCCCCCAAAATGCTACTTCCTTGCGCACCCAAAATATGCAATTCGAAACACACTATCTCCCTCCTTCACCGTGACAACAAATCATACAATTTTGTAAATCAAATACTCAAGGGGCTTCATGGCCATAATCATGTTTAACTACACAAGCATCATAATAAATGGTTCCAACCACCCAACTATGTTATCCTGATTGAACAATTGACAATCTTCCAATCATCTAACACATAATCTAACAGCTTAGATTAATGACAAGTAGCCTATAGGGAAGTTCTTCATAGAGGGGAATGCCTTACGGCGTAAAAAATGTATTAATAACACATACACATGCATATATAGAGATATTTAGGTTTTAGAAAATAGAAATAACACAAATAAGTCAATACATTATAGAAATGTGTGAAAAAAATATTATTATATTTAAAATATTCTATTAGTGTGTTGTTCAAAGTCAACATAGATCCATCTTATCTCTATATCTACAAAGGGCCTAGACAAATCAAATATGTATAGGTGAAAAGTTAGTTTTTAGTATTAGGAAGATATGTATGGCTTTCCCTCGTTCAATAAATCTATAGTGTAAATAATATTATTCATATTACCATAATGTATAGTTAATTTTATAATTAGTTGACTTGGTAATATTTAAAACATAATTAATTAATACAAAGAAATTATTAAATATCCACAATAAAATATTTCAATGTCCATTAATAAATAACATATTATATAATTTAATAACAACTTTATATAAATAATTTACAAAATATTAATAAAACATTAAGAGAGAGGGGTTCCTTTTCATTTAAGGTATGAGGGAGGTTTGTAATTTGTTCAAATTTTATTAAGGAGTTTACGTGTAACATTGGATTTGTAGAATATGCACAAATAAAATATTTTAATTTCAACTATGTATATATTATATAAAACAAGTGGAAAAAAATTATAGTTTAAACATTTTATTAGTGTGTTAATCAAAATCAACAGATATCCACCTTCACTCTAGATCTACCAAGACTCAAGAGGAATCAAATATTTCTAGGTGCAAAACATTCCTTAATTTTACACTCAAAAAGTGTTTGCATCTTGAGAGGTTTGATCCCTCTAAGCACTTGCTAGATCCAAAGATAAGATAAATCTATGCTAGCAATAATAACATCTCATTTATTTTTCCACTTAATATCAGTAACTTGAAACTAGTTATCATCCATATATATATTTTTTATTTATATTGAAACCATTGTTTATCTATTTTTTTAAGGTTATTATCAATTCTAATAAGTTCATTTCATACTGAATACCTATTTATTGTTTAAATATATAATAATGCATAATATAATACTTTTGTGGATATTAAGACTTTTAATATTAATTAATTTGTTCAAATAAACACACTTGGATCCAGGTGCTCCCTAGACTTCCGAGCCTAAGCACTTGGTTGAGCTTGGCATGAATGTGCCCTACACCTCACAGTATTTCTCCATGACCCTTCTCTCTATGGATTTGCCATGCACTAATTCATGTCCTCCTCCACCATGTCCTCACACATTCTGAGTTATTGAGCACTTGGGCACCACCTTTTTTTTGCATTTATGTTGCTCACCATGTCTCTTTTCTGGAGTGTTCATCCTTTTTAATTGAAATTTTGCTCCATGTTTAGCTTGCACGATCTGGTCCCTTAGCCTTTTCTCTCCCTAAGTATTCAGCTAGTTCCACCACCTCCCAACTTAAACCCATGATTCAGTAAAGAGGAGAGTATGCTCTGATGGTTGAGGGCAGGAGTGAGGTTGCCCACCTACAACTTTTATGATGGAAGAAAAGTTGACAATGTTATACCTAAGCACATCAATCAGTAAGATACAAGTGTGGAACATGAAGAAAGTCGATGGTTGGCAAATTCTCTTTGGGAAATCCATAATCTCCTCTCCTACCACCTATTGACTCAGCAAAGGAATTGTAACAATGTTTCTCGGAGGATAGTTGAGGCCAATGCCCACACCAGTCACATTTAGAGTTGAGGCCAATGTCCACACCAATCACATTTATTCCTCCCTTCAACGTCTCTCGTATGACCTTCTTCTAAATTTCCGACCAATTATTTCCTCTTCTTCCTCATGTGGCCTTTCCGAATTAAATTTGGTCCTCCTGTATCCTCTTCGCATTCCACACTGTTGTTGGGCATAATTCTCCGGCTCGTGGGTCATTAAGAAAACCAATTCAATCCATAGACTTTTAGTTGGTTGGTAAAAGTATTTATCCTCTACATCCCTACCCCTTTGGTTATTTCAATGAGGTGGAACCTCCCAAAGTATGCCCTTCCTGCTTGAGAAACACAGATGATGCTAGTCCAAGCAATGGGGAACATACATAGATGGAGTCCGTCCATGCTCCCTCAATCTCACAAGGTGTCAACCCAACATGAACGGGTCCATATTTTTTCATGTTATGCTATATCTTCTATTTTTCACAAGGTCATATTTTCAAGTAATGGTAACTATAGACTCCTTACCAAAGTATATATTTGGGTCATTTTGATTTTTTCCTCTTTTAAATGTTGTAATGGCACTTGAATTTTTGTCTTCAAGTAGACTATTTGGTTTCCCCTTCTTAGGGAAGATGGTCTCTCTTCTACTTCTTTCTAGGGACCATTTTAATGATATTTCTCCATGCATTTCTGCTTGTACTTTCTATATCCATTTTTTCTTTTACATTGCAATGTTGTTCATCTAGCACACATTAGACTTATTTAGTCCTACAATGTTGTTATGTTCTTGTGTTTGTCCTAGAAGGAAATATAGCATGCGTTAGATTTCTTTCAAATTTAAATGTGCTTGTGTTTGTTTTGGAAGAAAATTTAACACAAGCTATATTTCTTATAGTCTACAATGCTATTGTTGGCAATGTGCTTGTATTTGCGGTAGACATAAATCTAGCACTTACTAGAATTCTCACTCTACAATGTTTCTATGTGCTTGAGTTTGCGCTAAAAGGAAATCTAACACATGTTAGATTTCATTTTACATTGCAATGTTGTTAATGTAGCACACATTAGACTTATTTAGTCATACAATGTTGTTATGTTCTTGTGTGTATGCTCGAAGGAAATATAACATGTGTTAGATTTATTTCAAATTAAAATGTGCGTGTGTTTCTGTTGGAAGAAAATTTAGCACAATCGAGAATTCTTATACTCTACAATGTTGTTGTTGGAAATGTTCTTGTATTTATGGTAGAAATAAACCTAGCACTTGCTAGATTTCTCACTCTACAATGTTTCTAGGAGCTTGAGTTTGTGCTAAGAGGAAATCTAACACATGTTCTACACTTGGTTAGCTATTATTGTGAGTTCTACACTTGTTATTGTTCTTGTTCATTTTGTTACACGTATAATGATGCGAGTAGTTGTAGTATTTATAAATTCATATTTTATTCAATAATTCAAAACTGTGATAATAATTTTTTACTTTATTTTCAGAAACTATAGAATATGAAGCTAGTGAGAATTCAAAGGAAGCATCCAAGGAAAAAGGAAGTTCAAGAAACACGACACCAAATTCTTTTAATGGTATGAAAATTTTAAAATTAGTTTATACTTTGTTACAATCGTTAGACATTATGTTAATAACCAGTTGTTGATCAATAAAAAACATGGAAATAGCCTTAGGAGTGGTGTTTTAATGAGGACAACCCATACTAACATCGTAATTTTTTTCAGAGAAATTTTAGCTAGGTGATAATTGTTGGTGTCATATTGTAAACATGCATAACATATGTACTTATTTATTATTGTGTGTGTAAATGGAAATCGTGTATTATAAGGTCGTTTAGTAATATTCGGTATTTCATGTCTTCGATATTTTTTTTCTAGAAACTGCGGAAACTAGTGTTCATGAAATTCAAAGTAAAGTAGTGAAGAGAGAAAGAAAAACAAGTGATATACAAACGATGCCTCCTTCAACTGGTATGGTGGTTTTATATTTTTTGTACCTTCTTAGAAATGGTTGGATTAGGTGGTTTCTTTTCCTAGCAATTTTACCTAGGTGATAACTTTTGACGTCATATAGTAAAATTGCATTAAAATATGTGCTCATTTATTATTGTGCATGTAAATGGAAATCGTGTATTATAAGGTTGTTTAATAATATTTGGTATTTTATGTATTCCATAATTTTTTCTAGAAACTGTGGAATCCGGTGTGCCTGAAATTCGAAGTAAAGTAGTGAAGTGGAAACAAAAGTTAAGTGATATACAAATGACGCCTCCTTCGACTGGTATGGTGGTTTCACATTTTATTTACACTCTCTTAGAAATGGTTAGATTAGGTGATTTTTCAATATTTAAATGAATATTATATGACAATATTTGAAATTATATTTTCATTTTGATTCATGCAAATATTTTTTTGTTGTTATTTGCAGAATTGGTTGGCCCTAAAGCAAATGAAATGTTACAACTATCACTTAAGAAAAAGAAAAGTTACTCAACTAAAATGGTAGTATCAATAACACCTTCTACTTCTACTTTTGAAATGATTTAAAAATACAATACATCTAATAAATATGAGTTTGTGAAAGATTGGTACATCCAAATAGAAGCTCCCCTGAATATGTTTCCTGCTATGTATCTATTTGGATCAATAGATGGAAGAGAACCAGAGATATTAGGAATAATAATTAATT
Source organism: Pinus taeda (assembly GCA_000404065.3). Lineage (NCBI taxonomy): Eukaryota > Viridiplantae > Streptophyta > Pinopsida > Pinales > Pinaceae > Pinus > Pinus taeda. The sequence continues at coordinate 83,563 of APFE031157018.1, forward strand.
TCTATGCTTGCAATGAAAATGACATGACTTTCAAGTGGAAATGGTTAAAGAAAATGAGGTAAAATTAATTTCATGTCAAGTGGAGTAAACAAATTTTAGACCAGATTTGATTGAAACTTCAAGTACTGATTCAACAAATACGATAAAGAATTCAATGTTCAAGTTGGATAACTATGAGAGCTTATCTAAATTTGGACTAAATAGTTGCACATATCTTTTAAAATGCATCGGCACCGTTATGAGATATCGCTATGTAAGAAGTAAAAAAAAATCATCTATACTTCTTCATTTACAGCAAAAAGGTAAATTTCTTGATAAAATACCAAATGGTAAACTTGATTCCCAATTACTTGCTTTGAGAAGAGTATATTTATTTGATTTGGAGGAGAACATAACAGAAAGTGATTTCAAGCCTACTACAGAATTTCAAAAAATAGGAAAGTTGAATATGAGACAAAAACCTTGCAAATCAATGTGATGAGATTCATGAAGCCTTCATGCATTGCTATCTATTTTCAAACTCCTTTAGTTGAAAAGTGGTTGTTGAAAGATCTATAGAAGCCCCCAAAGTGTTCAAATTAAGATCACAAGATGATTTAATTGTTCAAGTATTAGCGAAATCATTCCTAGAAAAATTTCAAACCTCATTACCCGATGCTCTTCTGATTCCATTTGACATTAATGAGTTTGATCCATTGGTAAAATCTATCAAAATTATAAATGAGACAGATCTAAATTCCAAGAATATCAATTTTTGGATAGTTGATGGTCAACGCACCATTCAAGAAGCGAAAGAAACTTTAACAAATCCTAAATATAATGTATCCACAGAAGCGAAAAAAAATATAAAAAACGTAATTCTCGATTCTTGCATCCATCAGTTGAACCCACTGAGGTGATCCACATTTGTTGTCAATTAAATTTTGCTAATAAGGTATTCTTCAAAACTCCATCTATTGATTGTGTGCACTCGGCAAGGTATTTCTTAATTCCCAATGACAAATTAAAGAAAAGGAGGATTGGATGTTCTAAGACAGTTGAAGACAATGTATCTAATTTTAATTATGCTTACATTTAACATTTTATTATTGTATCTATTTTTATTTTAGATAAATGACTAAAGTTGATAATATAAGTCATATTTTCTCATATTTATAACGAATTCTCATTGGTTTATAACACCTTATTTAGTTTCATTTTTACATTGAATTCGTATTAGCTTATATTTATTATTTTATCAGGTTGATGATGAAATGTTGTGCTCATTCTTCGACTATTCAATTACAATTTTTTCTGATAAAAAAATTCTCTTATATCTTGAGGAACCTATTTGGGATAAATGGGACACTGTTTTCAACTGTTACCAACTAGGCACATTAAAGTGTTCTCCAAGCCAACCCAATTTTGAGAACTACAGGAGAAATAATCTACACAGTTTGACAACAGCTACTCTTCAGCCCCTTTAGGGATTAACCATGGAGAAAATTGCTTTAGTAGCAGATAAGCTATTGGATGGAACCATTTGGTTTTCTATTGCACTTAATCATCCATCAAATGCCACAAAATTAAAAGATTATTGTTCTAAATTGAAAACCAACAGAACAATATTGGATGCAATGGTTACATATTGTCAAAGTCATGATCATAACTTAAATGGGATGACTCTTACCACA
>APFE031157026.1:9448-28714 GCA_000404065.3 Pinus taeda
TTTTAGAACAAATATTATCTTTAGAAGAGCAACAAAAATGGGTCACAAAGATGTTGGGTTGTGACTTTGAAATCATCTACAAAAAAGGGAAGCAAAATGTTGTGGCAAATGCACTCTCAAGAAGGGATGAGGATGTTGAAGAATTTCTTTGTGCCATTTCTATTATCCAACTAGATTGGATAAATGAAGCAAGGGATTAATGGAAGAATGATGAAGAAGTGTGGGAACTCATTCAAAAGATACAACAAGATCCCATTACATCTGATACATTTAGCTGGAAAAACGATTCATTATGGTACAAAGATCGATTATACCTATGTAATAATTCCCAACTCAAACAGAATATTCTTAGGTAATTGCACACCTCTCCCTTAGGAGGGCACTCAAGATTTCTAAAAACTTACCACAGGGTTAAGAAGGAATTTTTTTGGGATGGCCTTAAATCGGATATTCAAAAGTTTGTGGCAAAATGTTTGGTTTGCCAACAAAATAAAGTTGAAACAATTAAGACCCCAGGTATATTAAAACCATTATCCATTCCAAGCCAACATTGGGAGGAAGTTTCAATGGATTTTATCGCAGGTTTACGCAAGCCCAAAGGAAAGAGTGTTATCATGGTGGTATTTGATAGACTGACCAAGTATGCACACTTTTGTGCATTATCTCATCCATTTAAAGTGAGTACAGTTTCTACTGCATTTATGGAAACAGTTTCAAAGCTACATGGAAACCCAAAGATTATTATAAGCGACAGAGATCCCATTTTCAGTGGAAATTTTTGGACATAATTATTTTCTTGTCTTGGTACTCAATTAGAACATAGCTCATCTTATCATCCTCAATTTGATGGGAAAACTGAGATAGTAAACAAATGTTTGGAAGGATATCTTCGTCGCTTTGTATCTGATAAACAAACACAATGGGTCAAATGGTTGCCTCTAGCTGAATGGTAGTATAACACTTCGTTCCATACAAAAAAAAAAAGTGACCCCATTTACGGCACTTTATGGATATCATCCACCATCCATCACATCATATTTAACAGAAAATTATAAGGTTCAAGTAGTCAAAGAACACATCAAGCATCAACAACAAGTTCTCCAACTCTTAAAGGATAACCTCACCTTGGCATGGAATAGAATGAAACAATAGATAAATCAACATCACAACGAAATAATTTTTGATGTAGGTGATTGGGTATTCCTACAGCTACAACCATATAAACAAATTTCCCTCAAGCAAGCTAAGAAGGATAATAAATTATCACCAAAGTATTATGGTTCGTACAAGGTGTTACAAAAGATAGGTACTATGGCATACAAATTGGAGCTTCCTACAGCTTCCCGAGTGCACCCAGTTTTCCACATGTCATGCTTAAGGAAGGTTATAGGTGACAAGCTCCCAGTTCAAACAATATTGCAAGAACTTGATGAGGAAGGAAAAATCATATTGGACCCTGAAGTAGTCAAAGAAACAAGAACTTACAGCTATGAAATTGATCAATTTCAGAGTATCTCATCAAGTGGAAGAACTTACCCGTTAAAGATTCCACATGGGAGGATGAGAATCTTAAACAGAAGCATCCATAACTACCTAAGCGTTGAGGACAACACTTTTTTGAGGGAGAGGGGCATGTTAGGTCCCTATAATACTAGTGATTCCCCCATTACTATTGTCATTATATCCCTTATTGTTATTGTTGTGCCCCTAGTGTCCCCATATTGTTATTATTATGCCCCATAGGAGCCCAGTATTGCTATTTTTGTGCCCTTATATTATTACTGTTAGGTTGGCTTTGGCTATATTATAACCCCTTAGACTCCTATATATAGAAATAATGTTTTGTCATTTGTATCATCCAAGAATTGTTCATTTGTGTAATGTAAAGGAGGTTGCCCCCTCAAAGAGTCTAAATTCTAAGGCGTTTATCTCTCTTTTCTATCTTTTTGTGAGTTGGTTTCATAACAATTTTACTGCTCCAATATCTCCTTCTTTAGCAAATTATGTTTTATCTCAAGTTGAATTTTTTTCACAAGCATAATTTACTAAATGTATTAATATTGTAGATTCACCTATAATAAAGCAAGATTCTTTATTTTGGACGCTTTATTTTGATGGTTCTAAATCTAATGACGGTGCAAGTGCTGGATGTATTTTGGTAAGCCCCAATGGTGAAAAAACTATGCTGACATGTAGGTTAGAGTTTGATTGTACTAATAATATAACAGAATACAAAGCATAAGTACAAGGATTTCATAAAGCCATAAGTCTTAATCTCGAATACCTTCAAGTCTTTGGTGATTCGGAAATAGTTATTAAACAAATAAGAAACAATATTCGTTATTTTTCTAATCATCTCAGACATTATCAATCCTTAATTCAAATTTTGACTTCACATTTCATTGAATTTAATATTTCTCCAATACCTAGGCTATAGAACGCCAAAGTTAATCTTTTAGCTAATGTTTCATCTAAGTTGATTCGACCTGAAGATTTTAGTCCTGATAGATTTTCTATAGAGTTGATTTTTCAGCCTTCCATTCTGGATAATGTCATCAACTAGTGAGTATTCAATGATGATGAAGATATCCTTGACTTTTTAACATCTAAAGAGTCTTATTTTGATCAAGTAATTGATGGACTTGAACATGACAAACAATTGAATAAATCAACTGAACAAAATGCCATGCCAAAGCTTGTAGTTAAACTTGAGGATCTTTATGATTTAAAAAACAGATTCAAAAAAGTCAGCAATTGCAAACTTCAAAGTTCAACTTTGAGATTTGAACTTGTTAACCTAGCATTAGATAGTAATCCTCAAAACATTAACATAGGTCTTGGGCTCTCAACACAAGAAAGAAATTCAATTATTCATTTGTTAAAGAAACACAAAGACGTCTTTGCTTGGAATTATCAAGATCTCAAAACATATGATACTTCTATCATTCAACACATTATCCCTATGATACTTGATGTCAAAACCATTCAAAAAAAACTTAGAAAGATCCATCCAAATATGGAAAATAAAACAAAAAATGAGTTGAATAAACTCTTAAAATAAAAAATCATCTTTCCAGTTAGACATTCCAAATGGGTTTCTAATCTTGTACCAGTTAGAAAAAATAATGGTGATATCTGCGTCTGTATTGATTTTAGGAATTTAAATAATTCATGTCAAAAGGGTAATTTTCCCCTCCCCCTGGTGGAACAGGTTCTACAATCAGTCACTAGTTCTAAGCTAATGTCTTTTCTTGATGGATTCTCAAGATACAATCAAATACTTTTTGATCCAAATGATATATTAAAGACTACGTTCAGAACTAAATGGGGAACATACACATACCAAAAGGTGCCTTTTGGATTGATGAATGCAAGAGCTACAATCCAGAGAGCAATGGATATTTATTTCAAGTGTTTAATTAATAAAATTTTTGTGGTATATCTAGATGATATTATCATATATTCAAAGAAAAGAAGTAATCATTTGCACGATTTAAATCATATCTTTGAAAGGTACATAAGGTATGGAATTTCTTTAAACCCCAAAAATCATTTTTTTCTCTTAGTGAAGATAAACTCCTTAGTTTTATTATATCTAAAAATGGAATATGTATCAATATAGAAAGAATCAAGACAATCTCAGAAATTTCACTACCACATACTAAAAAATCAATGCAATATTTTCTTGGCCAAATCAATTTTGTTAAGAGATTTATCCCTGAATTTTCACAAATCGTCCTACCATTACAAACTATGACTAAAAAAAAAAACACTTTTCAAATGGGGAGACAATGAAAGAGAGGAATTCAAATTAATCAAACAAGATGTGATTGATTCTCCCTCTATATCAACCCATAATTTTTATGATCAATTAATTTTATACACTTTTTCTCTGAACTATCATATGTAGCAGTTTTAACACAACCAAACAAACAAAACATTGAAGCCCCCATTTCTTTTTTCAGTTCAAATTTTCAAGGAGCAGAACTAAATTATTATGGAGTGGAAAAACAATCCTTTGCAGTTTACAAAACCATCAAATATTTTAGACCCTTTCTCTCAAAAAATCATGTTAAATTGTTGTGCCTTTCTTTGCAATTAGGCAATTACTTATTCAAATACAGTTAGGAGAAGAAAGGGCTAACTAGGTTACTGCACTCCGGGAATATGACCTTGAAATTAAACCCGCTAAAATTGTAAGAGGTCAAGGGTTTTGCAGATTTATTACAATAATGAATGATATGCCAACTGATGAAACTACGTGTAATATTGATCAATTGGTAGAGGTATTTCTTGACTCAATCTCAATACGACGAATTAATATTTTAATTGAAAAATGGGTATGCACCATTTGAGATTGATTTTAAAAGAAAGAGGGCCTTGAGATTATCATCTAATCAATACCAACTCATCAAGGATGTCTTATTTAGAAGAAATTGTGATTATGTTTTGTTAAGATGTTTGGAAAAAAACTAAAGCATAAAAGGTATTATAGGAACTTCATGATGGGATAGCCAATGGAGATACAAATGCTCATAAAATCCTCCATGCTGGATATTACTGGCCAACCTTGTTCAAAGACACTCAAATATATTTAAGAAAATGTAACATTTGTCAAATTTCTTCAGGAAGACAGAAGAAACCATCTATGCCTTTGCAACCTATCAATATCAAACAACCCTTCGAGCAATGGGGACTGGACATAAGAGGTGCAATTGTTCCTCATTCTTCCAAACAACATAAATACATTTTGACTGCAACAAATTATTTTAGAAAATAGGTAGAGGAAATACCTTTGAAGTTAGCTAATTTTGAGAGAATTATTGAGTTCATTGATCAACTTATCATTACCAGGTTTGGTCTTCCTTATGCTCTTATTTTTTACAATGCTTCTTATTTTTCTAGAAATGCAATGATTGAATTTGCCTTGAAAAGAGGATTTAAGCTTAAGTATTATGATAATTATTACCCTGAAGGGAATGGTTTAGCAAAATCCACTAATAAAAATCTTATTAGAATTATCAAATGAACTATCGATCAAAAACTGAGAAAAACTTAGAAGACCTCAATAGGTACTTCTAATTTTCATCTAGTATATGGAAAAGAAGATATTTTCCCCCCAATTTAGTTATTCCTTCATTGGCGCTAGTCTAATACACTGAAGAAAAGCCTTCCTCCTCTCTACAATTACAAATGTCTCAAATAGTTAAATTGGAGGAAGAAGGAATTAAAGAAAAACGGGTCCATGCCCACCACCAACAGATGGTCAAAGCTTCATTTGATACAAATTTAGTCAAAGATAAAAAAATTGAAATTGGAGACTTGGTTTTGAAATGGGATAAAGTGCATGAGGATAAAGGAAAACATTCCAAATTTCAAAAACTCCGGCTTGGTCCCTTTTAGATCTTTTTGAAGATAGGTCCATCAACTTTTATATTGCAAGACTTGCAAGGGAAGAAATAAATTCTTCCCATCAATGAACTTATTCTCAAAAAATATTTTTCTTAGAAAGAACATCTATTCTCTTGTATCATATGTAAAAAAAAAGAACATTGTATTCAAGTTAGTTTTTAGATGTTAAATAGTACGCTTTTGAAGTATATATTGGAAGTTTCTCTATATTATTCAGATTTTGTCTTATTCAAGAGACAATTTGGAAAGAAAGCAATAAATTGAAATCTAGTATTGCATCTATTTTAAAACTTTGAAATGCAATAACTATTTAATTATGAAATATTTTGGCTGAAAACTCTTAGAAAAATCTAGTTGTTTTAAAATAGGTCTCGGAAAGTTATTTTTATAAAAGCAAATATTATTATGCAACTCTGGCATTCTTAACTCAAATGGTCATCCAAAATTCTTGAGGGGTAAATGAAACCTCCCCATCCATTAATTTTAATTTTTTTATAGTGTAATTAAAAAATATAAAAAATCTTAAAATTTAAGAGGTCTCATTATGAGTTGGATTGTCCAATTTTATTATAACTTGTGAATGATATTATCATCATCTCGTCACCAAACAAAGAAAATGGATTTTAAGGAAAAAATAAAAAATAGAAAAGAAGACAAAGAGATCATTACCTCTAAAAGGGTTCTTATTATATGGATGGGATATTGGTTTGTTTTGGTTAAATGGTAACCCTATAGAGTCTATGAATGCTTGCTGGCAACAATGGCTCTAGTAATGCAAAATAAGTTTATTCTATACGCTAAGCTCCTAATACTTCTTACTTTACTTTTCCAACCTATTAGTAACCAATTTACACAATCATGATTTTTATTTATAATAAGCCTTGAGAAGCTTTACAATAAAATAAGTGAATTCACTTCAAATATATCTATATCAATCTAGATTTCGATCATTTTCAACTTTCTAAAGAAATTTCTTAATAAAGATTAAGATCTCAATATTATTACAGAGATAATTGTTTCGACCAGTGTGTCGCCAATTGTTGTGGTACTCAACAACCCCCATCATTTCTACACATATATTAGGAAATAATGGGGACCCTTTTAAATTTTTACAAATAAATCCTTTCTTGTTTCCATAAAATATGATTTTTCATTATTTTTCCCTTATAGATCAAAAAAGAAAGTATTTAAAATATAGATATATTGCTAAAATAAAACCTTTTAGGACTAGGAGTCTTTCCTTTGTTTTTAGCAAATAAATACAAATCTTAGAAAGTCCTTTTGATTTAATTTCCATTAAGAAACCTTTAAAAACTATTCCCAAAGTGTTTATAAAGGTCATATCAATGAATAAAGAAAATATCATTAAATACCTGACTCACTAAGGCTATATGTGAGTAGTTATCGACATATTGACGTCAGCAAGTTCCAAGTTTACACCATGGCAATCTCGTTGATAATGAAATTCCTATCGCAACTTTCCCGATCACAAATCCTCCAATTGCATTTCTCCTGATCACAAAACACCATTGACAAATGCCAAATGTGATATGTTGATTGCGATACTGCACCTCGTCAAATAACTATATCACATTCTGTCAATTGACAGATGCCGATACCACATTCTATTTACTCCCGCCCTTCCGATATTGCATACCCCACATTTCTATTTGAGATCACACCAACACAATATCGGGAAATCAAAAAATCGCAAGATATGCTTGTATTATCTAAACACCGAAATATTGATCTTACTAATCTCCGATATAAAGAAAATTGTCTGCATCACGTGAACAAACGCTCAAAATTAATGGCCACTCTGTGTGTTTATGCTTTCAAGGTTTTCAAATGATTTGTAATAATTTCATATTATGTAGAAGGATTTATTCATTAAAACTTGTATTCAATTGATAAGACTCTTCACATTTTACGAATTATTTATGCTCATCTTGGTTTGTTTTTATAGGTAAAATCTGATAAAAAATAGTTACAGGAGATGTCAAGGATAATCAAAGTAAAGATAAAATCTCTAATTCAGCCTCAAGCAATGTTACCTTATGACAAAATTCTTGAGATGGCGTCATAGTTTACAAATACTACATGCACTCCAGATGTAGAGTCTTCCTCCTCGAAGGTCATATACATATTATTAGAAGATGAAATCCCAACAGTATTAGTCAAACATAGTGTTACTTCTAGCTATCAATACCGAGATGTTACCAGTCCATGGAATGACGTGGCTAATTCATTTCTACACAAAAAAAATTCTCATCATAAGATTCTACCTTATACAAACATGGTAATATGGGTCATTAACCATCTAGATATCACATACAGAGTATTTCTAACTTCAAATAAGACCATTATTGGATCTTTCAGAGATGAAGATTTAAGTAAAATATATCATGTACCATTTCCATAGAAGAAGTATGATACTCAATTTGCTCAGAAGTTGATGCAGGAGAATCTGAATCTAGTAGAGCTTATTGAATAATGGAGAAGGGACCCAAGAAAACATAAGCGAGAAGACAGGGTTATGTATTTGTTAGCCTCTATTGTTGGTCCTTTCTCTTACATTTCTACTATGATGTCTCATCTCTATGGTTACCCCAATACATAGAAATTCTTAGGGGAATGGGTGCCATTAATAGAAGTTGCCGCTGACAGCTATATCATGGATTAGGGCAACATTTTGTCCAATAATTTGACCACCCAAATCCGTAATTACAGGCAGAAGTACAATGTTCTTGAGAGAACAACTCCTCCTTTCTTCATGAGTGCCTATATCATGGACACTATTTTCTTTTCTTACGATTACCATCTCTAGGATGGAAGTGGACAATCCAATACCCTACCCCTATACATGTTTATCTCTATATCCTATAGGAAACCAAATACCATGCTCATCTCTATAAAATATGTCATGAAATCATCCTACCTATACACCAAGAGGTCTTTGGAAGCAAAGAACCTAGACTCAATGGTGAAGCTAATAAGGACTTAAAACCAATAGGAAAGTGGTTTGGGGAAGAAACATTTACCTACATTCAAATTTTTTCCCGCGTTGCTCATCCTCATGTTTTACCCATTTTTGTTCCAGATAAGTTATTAGCCAAATAGATCGCCTATCAAACATTGGGTCATGGTTTAGCTAAAACGCTTCAGCAATCCAAGAAAACCATTTGGCCCCTTTTCCTATTTCATGTGGTGCTTTGTTGGCTTGGAAGGGCCTGACCCGGATTTGGAGTTGATTATCCAAACAAATCCCTGTACTACTAGCCCTTTTAGCAACAATCCACCAAGTGCGGACTAAGCTCTCACCCAAAGTAGTATGGGAGGGTGCTAGAACCAAGTTTTCGAACCCTTGAGATGTCTAAGAGGTACGGTGGTTATCTGTTTGTTCCTACACACAAGTCGCTTCGTGCACTTCCCATTCCTCACAGCTTGATACACTGCCTTCGCACAGCCCTAACCAGGGGCTTTGTCACACTTTGCGCTATTACCTGAGATCTTACTTATCTTCCAGTGCTAATTAATTACCTTCGCCTAATAAGTTATAATTAGCAATAAAAAAACATTCATACAAGATTGTGTAGTAAATAAATAGTATACTTGCAAATTATATCCAATCATGCATTAAACTAGGAAAATATACACAGAATTATAGCAAAACTTCTCTTTATTGATTCTCCCAACGGTTACAGACTTGACCTGTCCTATGCACTCAGATGTAGGGGTCCATGCACTCAACTGCGGACTACTAGACCTTTGCGCACTCAACTGCAGAGCCTTCTCCCACTCTATGACCCATAGACACACTTCACACTTCGGCTCAATCACTTAGACTTTTCATGTTTATCTTCTATTCGTTTCTTAGTTATCTTTTACACTTAGAGCCTTGCTCTATTTATACAATCCCATGGTCCGCAGACCATGGGTAGGTCTATCCAACCGACATTACATTACAAAAACTAGGGTGGACAACCTTGTGACTCTATTATACTTTCTCACCTTGCGCCCGCAATTCACGAAGATTTTATAAAAAGATTCGGTCAAAACTTGGGCTTTAAGCCCCAAAACATGCCTTGGGGGGATTCCATGCCCAACAAGCCCCCAACACAAACATCGTGACTTACCCTCGAGTCTCTCTATTGGTGCAGAGATCTTTGCGTGGAGTCCTCCTAACTATTCTTGAACTGTGGCCAGGTCAGTAGCGCACTGAGCTGCTACTTGTTGGATCTGCAACGTACATTGTTCCAAGACCTCTGTGTTGGAAGTGCTTCTCTATATTAGTGCATGCATCCCCTACACATGTGTGAGCTTGCCTTCAATTTCTACAGTGATGGTGAAGGCCCCATCGATCCAAGGATGAATGTGTGCCTTCAAGACTGCTTCCTTGTGTCATGCCATGTCCACCTACTCTTTCAGTGCTTTAGCATGTTGCATCCGTGTGAGCCTATGAGTGAGGGCCACCGTCTTCACAGTTCCTTTGACGCTGTCATACTATTGTTGGAGTTCTTGCGCCTCTGTCTCTAAGCATTGGATGTTGGGGTCCTCCTGCAGATTTGTGAAGACCTCAAAGGATTCTTCCAACATGTTGGTGCAGTCTCGCACTGCATTGCCAATTTCGTCCAATCCCATTGTGATAGTGCTAGCACATTGTTCTCTAACTTCCGAAGGGGTCGACGACTACGCATTTAACCGCAGTTTGGTGATTTGAAGGTTAAGCTCCAGCTGAACCTTTGTCATTTCCTCCCGCACCTCACGCACCCTTGTTGCTAACCTGTGGATGCGCACCTTTGCTGGTATGTCTGCTAGGATGGCTAGCTCCGGGACGCTTTGGCAAGCTTCATCTATTATCTGTACCAGTTGTTGATTCTGCACCACCACTTCATTACACTACAAGGCTCAATTGTTCCATATTGATTTTCTTCTCACTAAGGACTTGCAGTGTGCAGCTCCCTTGAGCTCGCAACTCTGCAATTATCCCATCCTACAAAACATATAAGGTCTCTTGCAGGAGTGCATCCATATTGATACTGAGACCCTTCAACGTGCTGACTATAGTCCTGTTGACCTCATTTATTGTCACTAGTGCGCCTTCTGGCAACACTATGGTATTCGTCATCTGCTCACGCAACATCTATTCCACTATCATTATTTCGACTATGAGGCTAGTTGAAAGGGTACTAGCCTGAGGAGGGCGCACCTGTAATTCCTACAACTGCTCTCTGAGGGCCCCCAAAACAATATGGTTCTCCTGCATGAAATTTTGGAGGGCCTTGGAGGTGAAATAACGTACAGTCTCGCTGATGTCATGCAGATCACCCTCGGTTAGGGTGATCATGTCAATAGACAACTTTGATGCCTTGACCTTCTTGCATGGCCCTGTCCGCTCGTCTGGGTGCTTGTGCTTCAACTGTGTGGATGGAGTTTGTGGGTTTGTGCCTCCCTCTTCTTCCTCTGCTTCCTACCCATATGAAGGCAACATTTGCGCTCACGCGCCTTCGCGGCTACCTCCTGTGCTACTGCTATGGCCTTTTCTTACTCAATTGTTGTCTGTACAGTGTCCCGCACTGCCCACACTTCTATTGTTGTTTCCTCCTTCCTTCTCTTTTCTGTCAACTATGTGATGCACAGCTTGGCCTCATCTTTCTTTCTTTGTGTTGTCGACTTCTCTATCTCCCTGATGTCTAGAGCATGCCACTCCGGCAGCCATGTCTCTAGGATGTTAAAGATGACATCGTCTGTGGATACAAAGGGTAGCTTCCTCCATTGTTTAGTGGGGTCCGTGTGTGCTCTAATGTAAATGTTATGGATGTCTGCTTTAAATTTTGCAAAACTTTGAAGGTTGTTGTAGATAGTGGGTGACAATCGCGGCTTGCGGTTGATCCCCATTTTGAGGTTCATCTCCATGAACACCTAGAATATTTTATTGTCGTGGATTCTAGTGGCATCCTTTGAGGCCTAGAGTGAAGCATACTTCACGGCCTCCAACAGATCTCTGTCAATCATGGGGAATTGGCTATCCTCTAGTAATTTCCCTACCATGAGCACTATGGACAGCAGAAGCCATGCATAGTGGAATGTTTTTCCCTATTCTTGAGCTTCGCGGAAATTCTCTAAAAACTCCTTGTAGAGGAACTTGGACCAACTAAATTGGACCCCCTCCGCACATTGTGCAGCTAATGATACCACCGGCATGGGTACCTCGTCTGCACAACACTTGTGCATAACCTTACTGGCCAGTATTTGGGTTGCCACTTTCACTGCTTTGTCACTGATGTTGGATATGGTGTAGCCCCTCTTCTTCTTTGCCAACTTTTACTTTTTCTTCATAGCCTCCACGATGGCCAAGTCACTTATTTTCCCTTCTGAGATGTCCACAGGGTCCTCTCCTTTGCATGGAATCCAAGAAATGTGGTGAATCAAGTCTGCCATGATGGGGATGACCTCCTCCAGCCATAAATACCCATCATGCACTAGGCATAGCAGTTGCTTGATGACAAAATTGGTTATTAGGGCATGGTGGAAATGCGACAACTAGAGCAGGTTCAGTAGCCCATCCCTTTCCACTTTACGTAACCACTTTCATGGCACTAATTCTGTAACCCCTGCCATGGTGTTCTTCTTTGGCTTCATGCGATGTAGGTCACCAAGTGAGGGAACTTCTCATATTTAGTGAGGTCACAATATTTGAATTTTAAGCTCGGCACCCGTCCTAAATGCATTCCCTAAAAAATAACATTGTCTGGGAGAAGCGGGGTCTAGAGCAAGCTCTTGGTCTCATCAAGGTCCTTGGGCACTCTAGCCTTTCCTTTTCGTGGGGGGACATAGGTAGGCAGCTTTGTCGAGGGATGTGCAGGCTCAATTTCCTCCTCCATGCCTTTGTCCTTGTCCTCTTAAATAATTAGGTCCTCGAGGTCTTCTTCTTCTTCGTCATTCTTGATGGTGACTAATTTCCTTTTGTCTTCCATTGATAGCTTGGTGCACAGTAGGTTCCACAGGGACACACATACGGGAACCATCACTTCTTTGTCTTTGTTGGGTCTTGGCATGTGTGGTGATTCCGGGATTTCTACCACAATCTTGGCACCTTCAAAAGCATCCCCCATAGTTAGGGCCTACGTAGCCTCTTCGGCTATCAGTTCTATTATCTCCATAATGTCCTCAGTTGTTGCCATCATGTTCGTCCAGAAATTTAGCACTCGCGAACTCAGGGGCTCAATCAATGCTCGGTACATAACAATCAGGGCTCTGCTCAATAGCTCAATTCGAAAATGACCAAGTGTTTTTTGCTGGGCAGCCCTTTGTAATTTATAGCACTTTTTGAATATGAATTTGACCATTCCCCCCAAATCTGATTCATTAATGCTCCCTTGGTGACATATTTCCCAAATCTTGCCCATAAATCACGTCTTAAATGCTTGCCACCTACTCCATTTCGTCTCAAGTCGAGCATCCCATCATGAATAGTGACTTCAACGGTCACTTTTTGGCCAACCCGCACGGCAGCACAACCCCCGTGTGTGATCGCGGACCTTGTGACTCTTTGCTTCTATGTGTAGCTCCAACATTGTGCATATCTCGAGTAGAATAGTTTATAGTCCCGCACCCCCTTTCAACTACCTGGGGCACTAAGATTTTTCTTTCGTTGGCTAGTCAGGTGGTCGCATCACCCGTGTAAAGTTTCATCCTATCATTCATCATGTTTCCTAGAGAATACAGACCTTTTATTGTTACGGTTGAAATCAAACACTGTACCATCTGCAATGCACTACCTTGGTCAATACGCTTAGCAATGTGCAATCCAAGCCAAGGCATCAGACTAATCAATTTGTGGTGATATGCCTTAAACTTGTCATCGCAATTGTATGCATCCTGCCTTATCACCCTAATATTTTTTCTGAGAAAATCTTCCTTTATCTCATCCTCCATCTTCTTGACTTCGGCATCCATCAAAGTGCTTTTCTTCCTTAATCATACCCTTTCATATTCAAGTTCTTGAAGTCTAAAATTTCCCTGTTGGATTTCTGCTTCCAAGGTTCCGCGAACCATCATATCTACTGGTGCCATCATATGCAGTCTAAGCTCTTCAAGTACTATAGGGCTTACTACAGTCGCTCCATACTCCAGCCTTGGTGATGCCTATGTGGTCAGGTGTTTGCATGTGGTCCTATAAGCCCAGAGAACCACTGGTACGTAGGTCCCAGTTAGTTCACTTCGCATTGCGGACCTTGTTCAACACTTCACATACTTTCTTAACAGCTTCTACATGGATATTCTTCTGCGCACTTGGTCCTTCCATACTTCGTGGTCCCAACCAGAGAGGTCATTCGCAACATTTCCTTACCCGCACCTGCTTATTGATCATGTCCCCTACTGCAAGGACAATGTGCATTCATGTAGGTTTCGCACCATATGCCTGTATCCACCTGGATAAGGGGGTGCATAGGTCAGTTCATTTGAAAAATTTTTCTATTAATCGCATTGGAGGCTTCCCAAACTGCATGTGCATCATCCTTCGGCAATCGCACCAGTCCTCAAAACTTCTTTAGTGTGTACACCACTACCTCATGGGTGTAGCACGTAGTACCCACTTCATTGCATCGAAGCACTTCTGTTATGACACTTATTTTTCAAATTTTGTCAGGAAGTCATCCACCTTGCTTAACCTATCATACATAGGCAGATCTCTTACCTCTGTTGCTACGTAGTGCAGTGACCTTGTTATCATGTTACAGTTGAGCATGGTTACCTCGTGTAACTGGTTCTGCCATCGTTGTATCTCCTCATTAGGATCGGATGTGCAGGAGCTTTCACATTCCCATGAGATTTGGCCATTTGTGATTGTATGTACCCAGTCCTACCCATGCGCGGTTATCTTGTAGATGCAGTCCAAGTCATCGTCGCTATTGTAGTCACGCATCGGCTCTGTGTAGCGTGATCCCTCTGCAGGGTCTAAAGGTACCACCATGCACAGAGACTTTTTCTCAAAGATCATCTTGTATTTCTTTAGATTTATCACTCGATTCATGTCAGTGGCCTAATCTATTCCCAACAGTGTGGGGTAGGGATTGTTGTCATCAACAATCTCTATCTCTTCAAAATATGCTAGCACACTTTCTCCTTCGATATCTACTGTGATTCCCTACAATCTCCCCATAGGTAGGATATTTTGCTGGTTCGCCATCCGTAATTGGATAAGAGACCATTATAGTGTAGGGCTCATGTGCTCCCATGTCTTCTTTGGTAGGACATTCACGTCTGATCCTAGATCAAGAATCACTTGGTCCATCTCATATTCCCCAATCTGCGTGGTCAATCTCATCTCCCTTCCTATTCACGTTGTGTGCTTCCCAAGCTTCCAAATTACAAGCGGTTCTCCTAGCGCAGTCCCAACGCATCTAGTTATGAGTTCTTGCAACCCCTTTACAACCTTGTTGTCGCGCAACAACTTCATGCATGTCTCCAAGAACGTAGTGAGCATTGATGGGTCCATTTATGGCTCTGGTTTCTCTTTACTTCCTGAAGTGTAGGCATCAACAAAGCTCCTTTTGGCTTCCATGAAGGTCTCCTTAGCTCTCTCCAAATCAAATTCTGGTTCCTTCATTTAAGCCTTGCAAACCTAGGTACTTTCTTTAGGCTACTTGCATTTGTCATCCGCTATCATAATACCACTCCAAAGCACAATACTTACATTAGGGTCTTCCTCATGTGGCTCAAACCTCATCATTTGAAGGTTCTAATTCGGGGGAGATTGGAGTGCTCCTTTATCGCGTAACCTCACTATTAGTGTGGGACAATCCTTTGTCTCATGGTCAAACAACGTACAATGCAAGCATGATGGTCGTGTTGGATTCGTACAATCGTAGGCATAATTCCCTGGCCCTCCAAAATTGTAACATACCAGTTGTCCGTAACCTCTTCTTTGCCCCCCTCCACCTCGGCCTCGTCCACGCCCATGAAATCTTGTGCACGCCATTCATGTGTTTTTACCAAGGGGTCGTGTTTCAGCCTAAACTCTATAGGTATGATTTTTATCCCTCATCAACTCATAACTTCTATAAGTGCGCTCATCATGTCCTATTGACCTACGGAAATTACAGAGCAAATGTTGTGAATTCTGCGTATACTTCTATAATAAATGGAAATTATCTGTAGCATGCTTTCCTCTTATCTGACAAATCGTACACCATAGTGCAGGCACTACGCTTGGTCCTACTTGTGCCTCCAGTCTTAGTGGCATTGGCCCTCCTCTCGCAAGGTAATTCACGAACATCGGGCAATGATCCTTGTCGTGCCCCTAGCCCTTGCATTTTACACACCATACCTCATTGCACATCTCTGGGTGAGTTGTCTTGTCTTGTTTCAAACTCTGCATCTCCAGGCACAGATTTTTCAACTGCGTGTGAATCTGTTGAACTACCAGGTTAGGATCATGTACTGGAGTCTCATGCAATCTCATCACAACCTCCAAAGCCTCAACCTAAGTGGTTAGCCTTTATTGCGATAGCGCATTTTGTAGACACGGCGTTAACAATGCCACAAACCATTCACAATGCTGCCCATCTGTTAATGTCATGTTCGCTTCACGGATTGTGCACTTCAGTCTTTTATCCAACTCCCACGGGGTTTCGCCTAGTAGCATTATGATTTCCTTGAATCCAATGATCAACTGTGCCTCTGACTTTGGATTGCTAAATTATTTGTTTAGTGCAGCTTGGCTATTTGTGATCCCCGCATTTGGATTGTCATTGGAATGCTTAATGTACCAGATCAGTGCGCGATCCTACAGAGCGCTGACCAACGTTTCCTTCTTTATATTGTCATCCATGACACCCTATGCTTCCCATACAACTTTATTATGAACCAAAACTGGTCCAAATCTTCATTCCCGACTCCCTTGAACACTAGTAGCTTTATCGCACTTGCCATACTACTTTGTGGTGGTGGTAGAGGTGGTATGGGTGAAGACGGGGGTGAAGACAGTGAAGCTAGTGGTGGTGTGGGCAGGGGTGGTATGTTCAGAATTCTCTGCCTTATTATATTGATAAAACTTCTTGGCGAGACCTTCGCGAGCTCTTCTCCACCCCTTCATGGAGGTGAAATCAAGGGCCTAGTCTCTAGTTCCACTCTACCTTCATTTCTCGTTGTCCCTTGAGTAAGCATCATTCTACCTCGCTATAGGTTACTTAAGTATATACCACAAATTTGGTGATGAATCCTCCTATGATTCGATCAACCCAGTGATTGAATGTGCATGTGATCTTTTCTTCCGATGCTTCCAGTTTGTGCACCAATTCTGGAGTCCACACAATAGGTTTGTCGAGTTTACACCTTCCTTGGCTATCTGCTAGCTTCATGATCCACTCATACAACTCAGTGGGGAAGGATGCAAACAAAATTTTGTGGATCTCCGTTTACAAGTAATAGTCTAACCAACCTTCCTTTGATAGGCGTGTGTTGGTGAGGTAAATCCCCTCTACGGATAGAGGCGATCCCTACTAGCATAGAACAGGTCTAGCAACAATCAATCAATGCTACTCTACAAGTTCCTAGTTGCAATTAAAAAGTGGGTAATGAGCACCTACTTGGATTCCAGCGCTACTGTTTGATGAAGAGATGTCGCTCTCGCTCCTTTGCTCTGGTCGGTCGCGATTCTCCACTATCCTCATAGATGGACACCTGCACATGCAAAGAGAGAACAAACACAAGCGTGAAATCTAGTAAAAGAAACTATACGTCAGTCAGAAAGGATGTAATTCATATTAACCATTATAAGAAAAATGAGAATGGAACCATAACAGTAGTCATCTATCTTTTATTAATCAAAAACAGATAAAGGTACAATCAATGTTCTGATGTTGAGTCCTTCTCAAGAGGGTCCAGCCAGCAAGTCTCATAAGCATTCACCCTTGGAGGTAGATCTCCCAAGACAAACAACTCTCTCTCTCACACAAGGAAACAAGACTTCATAACCTTCCTTAAGCTCGCTAGCAATCCACACTTAACACACCAACTTCCTATTTAGAGCAACACTAAAGCACTATGAATTCCTCTATGTCAAAAGCTATATGTCAAAAACTAGCTGCTCATGGCAATGGTGGAGGCTTATATAGGAGAAGGAGTCTCCATGGATGGTGGAAGGATAAGCTTATCTCCAAGAAAGGTGCCTCATATGACGAACAGGCATGCCATAGAAGGGAGGGTGACCTTTACAAAGCCAACAACCAGGTCTGGAGTCATCTGGAAGGTTGGCTGTTAAAACAAACTCGCCCAAATAGGATCAGCATGGGTGCATAACTGGACTAGCGCACTGACATCGCATCCCAATAACAGAAGAGGTCTGGTCAGCACGACTTAGTACAAGCAGAGGGCGCGCTGGCTATGAAATTCGATCAACGCGGGAAACCCGTGTGCTTCCGTGCTGGCAGCGCATCAATTGCACTATCATCCACCAGTGAGCGCGGTTATTTCAATGACAATCGCGATGATCCAATAAACTTAGGCAAAGAGGGTTTTTTGGCCATTTCAGAGAGCATGAGCATGACGGATTTGATTTCATGGAACAGTAGGGGGACTGAAAAGGAGACAGTGACAAATTACTGTATAACAGATGCCCCCTAAAGCATGAAGCCCGAGAGAGTGGGAGGGGTGAAATGCTTTACAAAACTACTGAACCAGAGCACCACCAGGAAGAACCTGCACATAGATACAACTGATATTTTGATTACATGTAGTCTCGGTATGGGCGCAGCCATCCAAAAGACATACGAAGAAGGTCTATGGTATGGACGCAGCCACCCAGCTGAAGAGACCATGATGATAAGAGGTATGGTCGCAGGCATCCATCAATGAGTCATGTAATAATGATCCACAAAATCGCAACCTGGTCCGCAATAGACTAGAACCAGGGTCTTGCACTCCATCCAAACCCGAACAAAGTACAAGTGCAAACATGTGAATACAGGAATCGAAGTCGAACATGCTTGAACATCGTCTGATTACCAACCAATGATGAACGTTGTTAACAGACGCGAGAGGTGCCACCAATAATGATGATGGTCCTCAAGGTACTATAGGTACAATCCACGACATGCGAATAAATGAGCCGGTGTCGAACACCCGTAGAGTCACCCGATCGGAGGCCAATGATGAAAACCTCACGTTGAGCATGAAGAACCTGCCATTGAGGCATGCAGGCTCCAAGGTACAGGAAGGGAGTCTCTAGGTCACTTTCCTGGATAATGAGCTGAAGTCGACAGGAAGTGATCTTCATCGAAGGTGGGCCATAATGTATCCCACATCATCAACACGAGACGGAAAGAGACAATATGTTTTTTGTGAAATATCAGAGGGAGGTTATACTTGCATACGCTAACTTCTCTTGAACATATCGGCGGCACAATGATGGATTTGGCATTATTTGAGGTCAAAGGATCAGAGGTCGTGATGACAAAACAATGAGAAGATGAACAGTCAAATAGGATAACCCAAACCCATGGAGGCAAACGCGAAACGAGATGAGATGTCCCCACCCAGACACGAATGCAAACAGTGCCATGTTCAAGAGCAACATACTGTCGATGACGATGATTATGATTCCTTTATTTCCCCCACCATTTCTGGTGAGTACCCCAGTTATTTTTGGATGACAAGCTTGACGGGGATAGCATATGCTTGAGGAGCATCATTTCGACGAAGTCTGATGTCATTAAGTTTTAACAAGTCTGACAAAGGAATAACTCGGCGTCTTTTCATGTTTAGAGAGTTTGAAAAGACAGCGGAAAAGAAAACTCCAGGGGGGTGCTTTTTCGTAAAGTTGTGTCTCTCGAGCCTGAAAAAGTATAA
>APFE031157029.1:0-17166 GCA_000404065.3 Pinus taeda
GAGGGAAAACAAGAAAAGGAGCAGAAGAAGAAAGAAGAAAGAGAAAAGAAGGAAAGAGAAACTATGCACAAAATATAAGAAGAGCTAAGAAATAAGGAATAAGAGGAAACTATAAAGAAACAATAGGCGGGAATATGGTAGAAGAATTTAGAAGAAGATGAACAATAAAAGCAGTTGGAAGAGGAAGAACAACACAAATAATTAGAAGAAGAAGAAATACAGAAGAAGTAGGATGAATAACTTTCAAGAGAGATAGAGGAAGAGATATAGGCCGGTGACATAGAAGCTAAACAGGAGGAGGAAGACCAAGAGGCAAACATTATGCCTATTACAGAACATACCATCTATCAGCCTCCACCTTGTCTTATTGGTGGCCACATCCCATTCAGTGAGATGGGAATATATCCTCCATAAGATGACTTGGTCATGGAAATTTCCAATCTTACCTTGGATCAATTGAAGAACATAAAATTGCAGGAAAGATATAGGTACTTTCCAAATGATCTTGTTCATCCTATTTCTATCCACACAGAGAAGGTAATTATGCCAATGCTAGGAAGAACCTAAGAATAGTCGCAACAAAAAATGCAACCTTTTTAGAAGATGTGGAAGTAAACATTAATTTTTGATGAAATAAAGTGAGCAACTGGCAAAGAAGTTGACTTCTGCAAGGCAAGAGATCGATCATCTCCTTGCAGAGAATCAAAGGTTGTCTTCCGCTTGTTCTGACATGAAGGAGCTACAAGCGGCAATATTTGAGGAAACTTAGACATTGGAAGACACTATGTGACAACTATATAAGGAAATTATCACCCTTCATAAGGTAGTGGTGCCCTTGCACACAATAGAAAAGTGATCCGAGAGAATGTAAAATTTTTAAATACATTTTATGCAACCATTGATGCGATCCATGAATGGGGCACTAAAATGTATATAAATGCACCATCAGTGTTGGTTAGGAAGACAAGGTATGATGTTGAGTTGGAAAGAGCTGAGATTAGGATGCTTATACAGGGTAATAAATAGCTCAACGCTTATGTGGCTAATACCATATTTGCCTACTCGCGACTGTATCATGGGTTTGAATCCTTTGTAAGAGTGCACAAGATACCTTATGTTATAGAATTTGCGGAAACAAAAGGGAGAAATGTTGTCAGGAAAGAGATAGAATATTTCTTGAGCAACATGAGACAAGTGACCATCGAGGAAGATTTAGAAGTCACAAAGGATAATTTTCTACAATTTGTAGCTGGACTTGCCATGTTGAATATGAAGCTATTCTTATTGTGGAATAACATTGAAACTAGTTCCAAAAAATATTTATCCAGATATTCCATCAAAGGTTGAAAACATAACAATGCAATACAAGGCTTGGTACGGATATGTTACATCAAAACTAAATGAAGAGGTTACTGAGCTACAGTTTCCTCAAGCCCACACATTATGTATTAGTTTGATCTTATTAGGCTCTAACCACATTTTTGTCTTATGTAATTTTGTATTTAAAAAATAATAAGCAATATAAGTGGAAGTCCAAGAGTCACATAGGGAATATGAAGAGTTATTAGTTAGAATAAGGACAAAAGAAGCTCAAGAGTCATGAGGGAGTTAAAAGGTCACAAGAGGAGGTAAAGTTCACCTCATTTATTATAAATAAACCTTCATAACTCAAGCAAAGGGCTTGGAACTTAGGATTTGGAGCCTTGGCTTCTCTAGCTTAGAATAAGAGTGAATATCATTCTTTGGAGAATCAAGTGGTAACTTCATGTTCCACTATTGGGGCTAGTGTCATATCATTGTATTGTGTACTTGGAATTTTCACTTAATCATTAGAAACTCTATGAGCTAACACACTTTCATGCATGTATTGTGGATATTGTAAGACTATTCTTTAATGTTTATGGTACATGTTGTTTCATACATGCTAAGGTCAATTAAATATTTCATTAGATTTAGTATATATATTATTAAATGTGTGTTGTATTTGCTTTCGTGATTGTTGTTATCTTGTGAACTATTTTTCAGGTTAACTAATGATTCTTTCATATGTATGTGTGTCTCTTTTAGGATAATACTACCACTTTTCTTCTAGATGCTCACTCTCTTTTATCCTTATGTGAAAGGACATATTATGCATTACAATTGATATTCCACAAATTTTAGTCACTTGCCATCCTCAAAGTTATGTGTATGATTCTTGTGTTGTGTATTGCAACCAAGGCACATATTTAAGATCACAATTATGGTGGCTGGGTCAAATGCTTGAATGGGGCTCATACCCCAAACTGTGAGGTCTAATTGGGACTTCATATTGGGGATACCTCCTTCCCTATTGTCGGCATCCAACACCGTAATAAAATGACTAAAATTTGGAGAGCACATTGAAGGGGAGAAGGATCCTTGTCCTAAAAAATAAAATGATTCATGACAATGTAAATATATCAAGATACAATAAAGGGGAGGGATTTGAAACTAATTTAGTGGAGATTGAAAATCCAATTATTATTAGCTTCTTAAATGGTATCTCCTCCCCATACACAAGAGAGACATGTTATCCTCTAAATATCTGTCCAAATTTTCAAGGAGAACCTATAAACAATAATGGATAATGATTGGTTTCAAGTTCTTGTCTATAGAGGTAACACCTTTCAATACCTTGGAAATTCCTTTGTTGTAAGGTTCCCTAAGTTCCTTATTATGCAATAAAAGACACACAAAATTTGTCTTTGGTTGGGAACTTTAGCTTTTAGAGTTTTATCCCCCAACAAGGTGGAGGATCAATTATGTTTTCTTGGGCTAGTGTAAAATATCCCAACCTTGATTCTTATAATTTTTTGGGATCTTGATATTCTTAGTCTGGGAGAGAGACAAATGAATTTTGGAGAGTTTTGACATATTTTTGTTCCATAAGGGAGTGCAATCACCATCAATTACTAATTCTTTCAAAGACATCCATTGAACCAATTGAGTAACATAATCCCTTTTTAGACTTGGCCTAGAAAGAAAAAGCCTCCCTTATTGAGGTACTAAATTAGGTGATTAGGAAGTAAATGGTTGTCCTTGCTACCTATCCAAGAATACTTTCCTATGACATCTCGAGGAATTAAATCCTATTTAAAATGTTCAGATCAAACTCTACTAATGAAAGGAAAACAATTTATGATGGATCCATTTTTCACTTTTTAAAAGGTTTCCTTGCCTAATCCACTACAGAGTCTCGAGGAAAATATTTTGGCTTTATGAATTAATCCTATAGACTAATTCCTTAAATTAGGCCCCACACATTTTTTTTTACTCACAATTTGGAGAAAAGTTTTTCTTTTTAACCCCTAACTTCCAATAGCTTTTGGGGTGGCAAGTTTCCTCCAAGAGGCTAGTTCCCCAAAGGTTGTTTTACATCATTTTTGACCAAAGGAATCAGAAAAAGAGCTATCTTGTTTTGCCTATAATACCCTTGGGGATATATGCCAAAGAGGTATAGTAAATTGGAATGGATTCTAAAATAACCTTGATAACAACCATATTCCCTACTCTAGATAATCATTTATTGTGGAATTGATTTTCCTTTCCAATTTTTCAAGCAACCATAACTAGTGGTTCTTATGGTAGTTTTTGGCTTTGAGGACAAATCCTAAGTATTTTAGACATGACACCAAGTACCCATCCAATAAGAGAGGGTTTGAGACAGAGAATTTTATTCTTATTCACTAATTCTCCACATGTAAAGGAACAATTTTTCCTAGTTTATAATCATTCACGTGGATTTATAGAATATATTCAATAGTTTGTCTAAATTCTCCACAAAGTTGATAGTCCCTTCATAGAATATTAATATGTCATGTACAAACAATAGGTGTGAGATGGAATGATATGGTGTCCTTAAAAAGTTTGCCAAGACCTTTTACAACCAGAAGGAAGAGGAGGGATGAAATATGACAACCTTCTCTAAGCCCTCTTTTCACTTTTGAAGATTGGAATTACGAATCCATTAATTAGCAATGCAAAGGATGTGGAATTGATACAATTGAGTATCTCTGTAACAAATGATTGTTCAAACCCAAATTGATGTGAATAAGTTTGACATAAAGACATCCTACCTTGTTGAATGCCTTGGATAAATCCACCTTAAAGGTGATGTATTTTTTATTGTGAGCACCACTAATCCAATGACTTCATGAATATGTCTCTCTTTAAGGAACCCAATTTTTTTTGGAGAAATACAATTAGAGAGGTTTCCCTTCTGTTTTCTATATATAAGCTTTGAGACGATTTTGAAGATACCATTGTAGAGAAAAATTGTTAGAAATTGATCAAATTAGGAAGGATTGGGAATCAAAGCTATGAAAATAAAATTAAAAGATGTTAGAGTTTGTCCAAAATCCCTAGAATATTCCACCACCTTAAAAAAATAATTTCCAAGGATGTCGAAACAACATAGTTTGAACACCATAGGGAGCTCATCTAGTCCGAATTCCTATTGCTTGGTGGACAAATATTATCCCACTTACAAGATATATCTCCGTAGACTTGAAAACCAAGTCTAGAAAAAAACAAACAAACAAATGAAAACATTCCATAATTTATGATTAAATCATATATGTAAGTGGGATGCATATCTCATACCTTTTTTCCAAAATGCTTGATGATGATCCTCACTATTTCCCTTTGTAGCTTTCAACCTCTCTCTCTTGATGCTCCAAGAAGAGACTTGCAAAGACAAAAATAAAAAAAATGATCAAATCATATAACACATCAACGATTCAATCATAAACTATGTAAGTGATCAAGGAATCTTACAATAAACATAGTGACAAATGTATATGGGAAAGAAACATATATTTTTATTAATAATGAAGAAAAGGATAATTACAACTAGGCCTTGATGTTGGAATCCTCCTTACAATTATCCTCAATACAAACCCTTGCAATCAAGAAGTCTCAATGAATACTTGGACATCACGTAGGTATAGTTCTGAAGTAAAAAATGGAAACCCAATTCTCTTTGAGTGCATTGCACTTATAGGGACATAGTGGAAGTCAATATCCATGAAGGAGGGAGTGAGATCCACAATAGATGGAGTGAGATCCATAATGGGAGCAAAGAGGTCTAGGATAGGAGTTTGAACCCAATATTCACCACTTTGGAGTGATACCATTTACAATGCTTCTAGAAAGGAAGCTTCTTTTACTTTTTTTTTACTCATGTAAGAAGATCATTGCATCCTTAACACAAGTAAACCACGATGACATCAAAAGTCATTTGTTATTCAAGGCGTGGCCATCAAAGTTTGTGAAATGAGGATCCACAGTGATTTCCAAAATTAAGAGTTTTTAGGTATTTATTCTAGGTTTCTTATACTTAATGGAGAGGTATTTCTTCCATATTTAATGGGAATTCATGACAATAGTTCATTGGATAATGAAGGATCTGGGTTTGACATCATTTATATGGATGTAATAGATTGATGTGTAACATATTCCCCCCTAAAGCACAAATTCATAAAGGCTATGATGGCTAAAGTGCTTTTTCATGCAAAGGTAGGAATCAAGAAATCACCCGTTGGAGACCTGCAAGTAAACAATCAAGCAATTATAGTATAATATCATCATATGATAATCAATGAGGTAGGAATTCCCATACTTAGAGTACAAGCATATCAAAAGTAAAGTATGAAAATATGCAAAGATCCATATCAAGATGAGGTCATGGCCACCATATATACATTGTGGATACATATTATAATCATGAATACTAAAAACTCCTTGCAACCTGGACATATCAAACAAAATTCAGGGTCTACATCTCTATCAATCTGTAGCACAAATCTAACCATGTGAATAAATGCCTTGAAGTTTAACATGGTAGAAACCATATGATTACTACCTGAAGATGAGGATCGTTAACACATGCGAGAGTAACCACAAAAAATGATAATGATTCTCAAGGTACTCTAGTACAATCTATGAGGTGTGAATAAATAATTTGAAGTCAAACACCCATAAAATCATCCTAGCGAAGGCCAATGATAAGAAACTATTGTCAAAAGCGTGGAAACCTACCAGTAAGGCATGCATGCCCCACAAGCGCTTCACTTAATGAACCTAGGATATATCACGTTTGTTCGTGAAATACTAAAAACACCCCTAATTTGACTACATATAATTTGGAAAATACCTCTAAAAATCACATTATTTAAAGCTCTACCAATACAAACCAATACACCTTCCCAATTTAAAAACCCAGTACTTTCACTAAATATTGTAAGTATCCATCTTTTCATTAACATTTTTTATACTTTATATTTTTTCATTAATTGTGAGCTCCATTTTTTATGCTTTCCAATATAAAAACCCTTTACCCCTATTATATGCTCAATATATTATGTATTTTTTTCCTCTGAATATGTATCCCCTAGTATGAAATCACGTGTTATGGTACTTCTCCCCCTGTGAAGTCCTTGTGATAGGCCCCAAGGTACTAAAGGGTGTTTCTATATCAACTTCCTAGATGATTTGTTGAAGTCGATATAAAGTGACCCATCGTTGGATGACCTGTGACATGAAACAAATATCAAGTTTTGGAGAATAAACTAGGAGTGATTCAGGGTTGACTCAAGGATGGCCAATGCGATAGAAGGTTTTAAAATATTGCAAAGTAATTTTAATTGTGGTTGGACTTATCTTGAACATATTGGAAACATGACATTTGACTTAGTAACAATTGACTCAAACTAGGACCATAAACCAATATGAAGATTTTCAGTGAGGTATGATCAAATGAGAGGCAAATGGATTTCCCAACTTTGACACGGAAAAGTGACAGAGTGTCATGTTCAAGAGAAAAATACTACGTTTTCAAGTACAAAATATGAATGTTCCTTTCCAGTTCCCCCCCGCCATTACTGACAAGTACCTTTTTATTTTTACACAAGCTTTAGGTGGATAACATCTTCTTGTCATATAAGCTCATCCTTCAGATGAGTCCTTCAAAGTATTTTTAACAAAAAACTAGGAAGGAGTGTCTCGGTCTCATCATGATTGACGAGTCCTACATTGTTTACATTTTACGAGTCTAATGAAGGGGTAACTCAAATTCTTTTTCATGTTTAGGGAGTTTGAAAAAGAAATAAAAGGAAACTCCATAAGGTATTTTCATAAATTTAGTCTCTCGAGACTAAAAAAGTATAAAATAATACAAGAGAAAACCCTTTTAATAATTATTGAATAGAGTATACAATTTTCATAATTAGTCTATGCAGTCTCAAAAAGGGGTAAACTTGCACTGAATGTATACCCTTTCTAATCCTTTTAATGAGTGTGAAAGGAAACAAGTTCACTGGACAATTTTTCATGTTTAGGGAGTGTGAAAGAGCTTTAAAAAGGAAACTCCTCGAAGCTCCTTTTTAATATAGTTTTTACCAGCCCAAAAGTGATAAAAATATATTCGATAACTTATTCTCATGTATTTATGAGCATGAGAAGGAGAAAAGACTAAGCTCAAGATAGGTTTCATTTTTACACAAGATTGAAAGAAAGAGAAGCTATGATTGAGATAGGTTTCATTTTTACATAAGCTTGAAATAGAGAAAAACTATGTTTGAGATAGGTACCTTTCCCTGAGCGTAATGGAAGATGCTAGTGGCTTAATTCTATCATGATGAGCAGAGGCATATGCCCTCCAAAATTTATGGAGGAATATATGTTCCATTTTTTAACGAGCTTGACATAGGAAATTAGGAATTGTGCTCATAACACCTTGTTTCATTTTTTTAATGAGCTTGACACAAGAAAGTAACTATTATTATAATGATATTGATCATGGCTTCCAAGAGGAAAAATATCTAGAAGGAATACATGCCAAGGGACACACCTATATCATGGATTTCAAGAGGTATTCATCAAATGGAAGAACAATTCTCTGGATGGAATACATGTCAAGGGACTTAATAGGGGTAGGAATATCAAGCTTTAATGTCCCCATTGAAGGGTTCACCATGTCAACTACCAAATCTGAGTCAAAATAAGTCGAGCATACAGTGATAGGCTCTTTTTTATTGGTAAGTGAAGGCATGGGACAAGTTGCCACATAATTAACTTGTGGTGGGGGGGATACCACTTGTGTATAGGAAACATTCAGGGATGTCAGATGGTTGGCAATGAGATAAGAACCAACGATGAAAGATGGTTAATAGTCACAATGTTTCCATTATAAGGGAAATACATCACACGAAAGAGTGTGTACATGAAAACTTTCATGGCATAGATATAGTCTCACCCAAGGAGAAAATTGAAATCCAAAGGGACTTAGAATACCATAGCATCAATACAAAACATTTTTTCCTTCCAAATTAATGGAAAACTGAGGAAGGATCCCTAAAGGTTCACTAGATCTTTTGTTAAAAGCCAATAAATCTGAGTAATAGACACAATATGAGGGGAACCCAAATATTTCCAAGTGTTTGAGGATAGAATACTAACAAAAACAACTTCATCTATAATAGTGAGACACATGTTCTTATCACAAGCCTTCACAAAGATTTGGAAAGGGATGCAAGAAGGAAGTTGATGCTCTATCAATCTATTCCACTCAAAGGAAAATACCTCAATACTTGGAGTGGGTTCTATGGGAACACGAGAAATTCCCCCTTGATGAGAATGATATGAAGTAACAAGAATAACCTGAGCAATATTATCTTCAGTCTCTAAGGGGAGATTGGGATCAACAAAAGATGGAATCCAGTCAACCACTTCATCAACCAATGGTTGATCAATTTGAGTGGTATGGGTTTCACTCTCCAAAGGAAGAGTGGTATTGACTAAAGGTGAAATTATATTAATCAATTCATCAATTGATGGTAGGTTGGGAGAAAGTTTATGGTAACCAGTTGGAAGTTGCTGCAAAGAAATAGTAAGTTTTTCCAACAATTTCAAGGATTCATCCATATGAGGGAAAATGTGAGTTTGATGAATCCCTTCGCATAACCTACAAGGAAACCTAACTTAACCCTTTTTCCCTAGAACCTTATAATCACTAGTTGATGGATCAACAATAAGTTAATGAGAATATTTAGACAACACTTCTAAGACCTTAGGAATACTAGGAAAATCAATAATAAGGTGGTCACCCTTACAAAGACTACAAGGGAATTTGAACTTGTTATGGAGGGTTCCTCAACATTATCAACACTCATAACAATGGTTGGTTGGTTGAGTCCTTTCTTATCTTGCTTCTTCTTCTTCTTCTTTTCCTCCTGGTTACTAGCATTAAGACTTTTACCAGGTGAAGAAGAAGAAAGGGAAGAAGACATGATGGGAGAAGAAGGTAAATGCTAAACATGAGGTTGGTGTTGTTGAGGTGAAGTACCTTGGGTATTTGGGACCAACGAGGTTGAAAACAACCATACCAGTAAACATATCATGAATCCAGGAAGAGACAACGTAACCATGAAAGGAGGACCAACATTTTCAAAGCAAGGAAAAGGACTAGGATCCTCATTAAAAGGGGTTCCTTGATTAGAAAACTCGAAAAGTGTTTCCGGAAGATTCAACCTAAGGTATAACAAAAAGTAAAATAATCAAAATAACACATGCTAACAAATCTAAGGAGTGAAACCATGCAAACAACCTTTTCACAGTGAAATCACTAGTTGGTGATGAAACACAACGCCGCATAAATGAATGTGAAAAGTGGATAGAGATAGAGTGGGTGGAACCAGTTACACTAGCAACCTGCTTAATGGTCATGACCCGATGCAAGTAGATTCACATATAACATCTCGTGTGAATTACCCTCCAAGAAGGCTCAAGTGAGTCTAGTCAATATATGTTCTAGGTACAATAGGGACTTCCTCCCTGCTATCACCTTGGGTAAAAGCACTAAAATTGTGGTCACTAAGGTTACCATGTACAACAGCATGACCTGGGGGGAAAATCGATAGTTGAACATACATGCAAGGGTAAGAAACCATAAGGCCCACAATCCCCTTGGGAGTTTCCTCCTAAGTGATCCCTAAGTGCATTTCAATACCGTTTGTAATGCGTGCACACCAGCACTATCATAACCAATGAAGTAGGGTCAATTACTTCACTAGGTTCAATATGACCTCTTGCTTGACTCGTATTAAGAGGAGCTTCCCAGAGTCAAATTGTAGCAAATGGAT
Organism: Pinus taeda; assembly: GCA_000404065.3. Taxonomy (NCBI): domain Eukaryota; kingdom Viridiplantae; phylum Streptophyta; class Pinopsida; order Pinales; family Pinaceae; genus Pinus; species Pinus taeda. The sequence goes on from APFE031157029.1 coordinate 10,161, forward strand.
TTACTCCCTAACACAAGCTTCTACGTTTGTTTGCAGCTTTGGAAAGTTAACTTTCACTCCTATTCTAAAGTGCTACAACTGGTCTAATGTGGATGTGACTATGATAGAAAGATAAAAAAATTATAATTGATTTTAATAGCGCTTATTTTTAAAGTATTTATTTAGTCAATAGGGTCCATAGAGATGAAAACAATGATATTATGAATTGAATCCAAATATGGTGCAACAAATATGAAAAATTTATTTTTTTTCAATTCAATGAATACTAACTAGAGTGAGTAGTGAGAGGTTCACGCAAAGAAACAAGTATAACATTCAAAGAAAGAAACATGAACCTTTTTTTAAATGTAAGTCAAGAAACTACATAACACCCAATTCTTGGCCCCTCCCGGCCATGAGGGGGAATTTGTTTTAAAAATGCAACTTACTTTGCTTAGAAATGCAAGCTAAAAAATAATTCACCCTTGAACTCCAATACATGATTTTTCTTTTTGTGAAAAGAAATATCTTATGCAAAGTAATAATTTTTTTTCCAAAGTATGGACAACAACGTTTTTGAAAATGATTACTATGGACATAGAAAAATATCTAACAGACTAATCATGTACAACAATGACACTTACCTCAATAGGTCAATGAAGTAATCAAGTCAAAACAATCATAATAATGGAGATTTAAAAAAAAAGCAGTGAAATGAAACTAAACCCAAAAATTTCACTTATACTAGATTAACACTTAATCTAGAAACCAAATTGATCCTTTGATTGAAAATAAAATAGAGAAAGACTCAAAGAAATTTCAATTTTTCATTGATCTTCGCAGTTCAATAGTATACACTAGTGTGATGGTCATAGCTGTTGAGAAGAAAAGTGAAATGTCAATGCATTGTCTTTCATAGTAGGATGCAATGGGCACAAAAACTAAGACTTTTTTTTTTTTTAAAGATCTCATAGTTCTAGGTTTTTCCAAATTAATGAAGGTTGACCAAAAACTCAGAACACAATTCGAATTTTCAAAAACAAGGGAAACTGAAGAGCATATGTCTCTCCAGTGGAGTCACTTATTTGTTTGGAGAAAAAAATTATCCCGCTAATAGGATAGATCTCCCTAGACTCAAAAACCAAGTCTAGAAACAAATAAACAAACATATGAAAACATTCCCTAATTTATGATTAAATCATACATGTAAGTGGGATGCATAACTCATACATTTTTTATGAAATGCTTGATGATGATCCTTTATGTTGTCCTTTGTAGATTTCAACCTCTCTCTCTTGATGCTCAGAGAAGAGACCTGCAAAGACAAAAAAAAACAAGTGATCAAAACATATAACACATCAATGATTCAATCATAAACTATGTAAGTGATCAAGGAATATTAAAATAAACATCATCACAAATGTATATGGGAAAGAAACATATATTTGTATTAGTAATGAAGAAAAGGATAATTAAAACTAGACCTTGATGTTGGAAGCCTCCTTCCAATGTTCCTCAATCCAAACCCTTGTAATCAAGAAGTCCCCAGTGACTTATTGGATAACATGTGTGTATATTTCAAAAGTAAAAGATTACAACCAAGTTCTCTTTGAGTGCATTGCACTAATAGGGAAAGAGTGGAAGTTGAGATCCTGTTGACAGTGATGAACCTGCCAACAAGTCAGGAGATTTCCCCGGTAAGAAGTCGCAACTAGACCTTGGTCTGTTTGGAGTAGGAGTCCCAACAGTGGGTAGTAAATCTATGCCTTGACTGTGGTAGCGCGCAGAGGTAAGAAATATATCCTTGTCGGAAGCAAGTGTGTGACCTTGCAACAAGTCAAGAGAGATGCATGAGGAGGTTCTAACACACGAAGGGGGAAAATAGGTGTATCCCTTAGAAGCCTGTAATAGTACACAATCTGAAAGGAACACATGAGATGAATGACATCACAAACTGGAAAGAAGAATAGTAAACAATCCAAATTGATACGTTAAACCAAGAACATGCTTCAATAATATTCATTCAATCACATACAGAATAGTCCATACATCAATGCACAAGTAAAACTACATACATTGCTAAAGTAACCAGAATAATCGAACTACAATAAAAACATATGCAAGAAACGTGCTGAATCTGTTATTTTATATAAAGTGAAAGTTCCATCCATACATACAACCATGAAAACCACTAGCCCCAATTGTGGAATGTTATAGTCGACACTACCTGCTCCTCCAAAGAGACATACTCTGTACTGTGGAGAAGCCAAGGTTCACCACAAAACTCTCCAAGCCCTCTCTAAGCAATGCCTAGCAAAAGATTGGCTCCCAAAATCCTGTTCTATGAGTTAAGAGGTTCTATTTATAACAAAGGGTGGGGTGACCTTTTACATTCCCCTTTGTGACTCTTAGACTACCCTCATGACTCTTTACAATACATATGGCTATTTTGTATTCCACTAGTGACACTTGGAATTTCATTTTATGTCATGTTTTACAAAAATGATACATTTTCCACATATACCCATGTGGGAAAAAATTGGTTTGAGTCAGTTAGACAAGAAACAACTAAGACTTGGACGACTGTGGGAAGAACATCTCATCAACCTTCTCTTTTTGATCCTCAGTGACGAACTGATACAATGCTTGATAATGTGAATGGTGTCCGTGTACTCTTTGATGGAGTTCTTCTGGAAACAAACTCTAGCCTCCATTGCTTCCGGGTATACTAATTTGGAACCTCAGTCCAACTCATCCTGTAACATGCACAACTTAGTCTTGAGTATGGTTGGAGTAAAGATGTACATCCGCATTTTATCTGCATTGAATTGTAAATATATGCTGGTGGTCGTGAGCATCAACTAATCAAAGTACACATCGCACTCCAATCTGACTTGGTTCTTCTCTTTGGCCTCGATGAGCATACCAATCGACGGGGTGCCATACTTCCTCACCATGACATTCAAACTCCTGTGCAACCATGTATATGAAGCCTCGATACTAATGATGAGTGATGAGAGTTCCTCATAGTTCTAGATCAGACTCTGGATGCCCGCTTTGCCCAAATCCACCTGTGGCTTCATCATCTTGTGCAAGTGAAGAAGGGATCCCTTGTACCTCATTTTCCATGTGTGTACATGATCAACTGTGGTGTGTATGTCAGCGGGTGTTAACACTATATTGGTGCAGCGCTGCTGATGGCCATGTAGGTGGACAACTACCTTGTGCATGGTGATGAACCTGTCATACAATCTTCGCATGACTGTCTCAGGAGCTGATACCTCAGCAAGTATGGTCTTCTTCATCTATGCTCTCATGGATCTTTTTGATTATTCCTCTCTCTGCTTGGCCACTTGCAATTCCTTAGCTATGCACTCGTTTCCTGCTACCAAGAACCTAACACTCAAGCTCGTGGCTTTGACATAAGCCTTTGAAGCATCGGCCAAGGCGGCTTGATGTATCCGAGGTGGCTGGATGTCTCTATACATTTGACAAAATCAACCATTCTTCCAAGTGTGCAACTGATGCATACTCATCCGAGGTGTGCACTCTACGTGCTTGCACAACTCTGTGCTACGACTCATCAAAGGCGTTGTATATCTCTGTTCTCAGACGGTACCCAAGGAGAATGGTATCCCCTTGTTCAATCGATACTTGTTGCTGTTGGAGCTGGTGAAGCCTGTGGAGTGACCTCGGCTTCTTTTGGCATGAGGTTGGTATCCTGATCCTGTTCTGTCTTCTCCAGCTCCATGTCCATTTGTTCTACTATATGTTCACCTTGTAGAGCAAGTTCCTGTTCCTGCGACTACTCACCCTATTCCTCATCTACTGCTAGTTCAAAGTCTTCAACCTGTATTGTGACAATTTGCACTGTCTACACGCCTTGTACTTCATCCTGTTCGTGTACCTATTCCTGTTCCTATTCATGCTCATATACACTTCCTTCTCTCTTCTAGGCAACTCTTGTTCTTCCCTAAGCTTCTGCTAGACTTCCTGCAACATCCTCTTAGTATCTTCCAGCCTTTTCTTTTCTCTTTTTCTTTACTCAATCCTCCTATTGTGCTGGTGCCTCTTCGTGTTTACATCCAAATCTACCTTTTCCACAAGTGGGTCTTCCTTAAACTTGTAGCTTTGCTCTATCTCTGTGCCTTCGGAAATCTTCCTCTTGCCTTTGTATTACACATGTTTTTTGCTTGCTGCTGCTGTTGTTGCTTCTCCCTACGGTGCTTCTACCTTGAGTGCTACTAGCCACTCCACTACAATGCTGATCAGTTCATTGAGCTTAGAGGAGTTGTAATAATACCTCCATGGGTCTTCCTCTAGCTAATGACATGCCCTGTGGATCCAAGGATAATACGCTCTTGCACAATGGTCCCTACATAAATCATGTGGGTCATATGGGTTGAAACTCCTAGTGCCAAACTTAAAATTCTTGAAGTCTTATAATTCAGTATCTACTTCTTTCAAACTCCCAACCATGTATAAAATAATTCACATGGGAAGCATGGGCCATGGTGCCTTCTTCCTCCTATGAAATCCGGTCGACAACCCTGTTGAGATGTGGTATGCAATCTCTTACATGACCAACTTGTCTTTGGTGAACCTCGACAACACATGTAGATATTTCTTCGTGTTGTACATCCTGATCAAGGTTCCCTCAGGTGAGGCATACCAATCTGCAATGTTTAGCACACCTCCATTACTGCATGGGACATGCTGTGTGGATCTTGTTCAAAGATCATCGTGTACAAAGGGGCAATGAAATGGTCACATATTCTAGCCATGACTCCTTGGTAACTACAATTTGAGAGCAACTTGTAATATACGTTCATAAAACTTTTTGAAGGTGTCCATGCCAGGAAACTATTAATGGGCACATATTGCATCAAGCAAGTATGCAGACATGAAGAAATTTGCTTGCTGATCCTTGGGCGGAATCTGAGCATTGGAGAGATGAAATTTCAACTAGAGGGCCAACATGTCAGATCAGATGAATGGTTTTCCTTAATTTTCCAGCTGATCCAACATAGCAAACCAACTCTACGGGAAGGTTTCTGTACTCCCTTAGCCATACAAGCGGCATGTGAAGATGACCAATAATTGATATGCATTCCTGAGTGTCTTCGTCTTATATATTTGGTTGGGTGCCATCTGTGGGCATTATGATACATATGTTGTACTTGATGGCAACCTACTCATCTTAGATGATAAATTATAGTGCAACAAAATTATTTTCTGGTTCACGGACTTTCACGCAGAGAAACGTTCACGCATTTTCATGTAGAAGAAAGGTTCCTTTCATGAAGAGAAAAGTTCATGCACTTTTCATGCAGAGAAAAGTTCCTTTCAGGTAGAGAAAAGTTCACGCACTTTCATGTAGAGAAAAGTTCCTTTCACGCAGAGAAAAGTTCCTTTCATGAAGAGAAAAGTTCACGCACTTTAATGCAGAGAAAAGTTCCTTTCATGTAGAGAAAAGTTCACGCAATTTCATGCAGAGAAATGCGCACGCACATGAGAAATCTTATGGTTGGTTCATGGTATTAGTTTGACAGTTTTTGAATTTTTATGGTTTTTGGTTTGTGGTATTGTGAAAGGCCTAAGGCTATAAAGAGGAAGGAGATCATTTGGCAAGGCATCTTCTGAATTATTGAATATTTGATAAAGTGCTAGATCTGGAATACTGTGATTGGGTTATGGTGCAGATCTGGATCTGAATGAAGAAGGAACCTGAGCGCAAGGATAAGGATAAGTTCTATTGATGGGTCAAATCTTAAGGCTGGAATGTGGTATCTCTATATGATTTTGATCTGTGATATGTGGTGCACGCTTGATCTATAAATCTGATAATTTGGGTTAACTAATATCTGAATGTTTGAAAGAATGAATTTATAGATCTGTACGTATGTTTCTGAATAGTGAAGTAGCATACATCTCTTGATTTATGTTTTAGCTGCTTCTCTTTATTGCTACAGTGTTCTAGGTTTAGAAGTGGGGTGTGATTACTGTTATTATGATTTGGGTACAGTCGTCAGAGAAGTGTTTATTTTGATTCAGTTTTGATTGGTGAAAAGGTGATTGGTTGATGCAGAAATTCTTGATGTTTGATTGATGTTATTTGTGGATCCAGTCTGAAAATTTATGAAACGTGGTCCCTGGAAGGAAGAGAAGGTTGTAGTCTTCTGCAGGTAGCAACCTGCGTACTAGTATCTCAACTAGTACAAGAAATAAGGGGGTTGTAGCTCCCTTCCAGGAGAAGCTGGAAAATGAGAGAGGGTTGTAGCTCTCTACAGGTAGTAGCCTGTGTACTGGTAAAGGACTGCACTAGTACAAAATCATTATAAAAAGAAGTTTCTAATTGAAAAGATAGAGACATATTGCAGCAGGTGCTTTTCACCCACATTGGGTTTCCACCTTATATCTTGTGTGTGATTGTCTTTTGCTCTATTTTTCTGTTATTGGTTATTGTTTATATGATCCTGATGCATAGATTAATGTTCAACATCTGTAGAATATTTTAAATTATAAGTTTGTATGATATACGCGGGTTTCCTTATCTGTAGTTGCATATATACGTGGTTTTATCTAACTGAAGTAGCGTATATTTTCTGGGTTTGAAAAAGAAAATAATTGACCAGATAATACTGATTCACCCCCCCCTCTCAGTATTATTTCCAACAATTGGCATCAGAGCGAGTCCTTTAGAAGAAGCTTGATCGCTTGAAGGAAGATCTATCATCATGAGCAACTACGAGAGAGAAGCATTAATCAGGCCACCAATTTTTGATGGGACCAATTTCGTCTATTGGAAGGTAAGAGTTACAACCTATCTTCAATCTCTTGGTACAAAAGTCTGGGATATCATAGATACAGGGTACACTTTTCCATCAGCAACTCTTACAGATCCGACTGAGAAGAAGCAGTTTGAAACTAATGCAAAGGTTGTCAATACGCTATTAGGATGTCTATCTCAATCAGAATTCGTCAAGGTTATGCAGTATAAAACTGCAAAAGAAATATGGGACAAGAT
>APFE031157029.1:40317-68074 GCA_000404065.3 Pinus taeda
TAACCCTTGACATTCCCCTTTGTGACTCTTGGAATACCTTCATGACTCTTTACATTACATATGGTTGTTTGTATTCCAATAGTGACACTTGGAATTTTAATTTACATCATGTTTTACAAAAATGATACATTTTACACATATACCCATGTGGGACAAAATTGGATTGAGTCAGCCAGACAAGACAACACTAAGACTCAGACGACTGTGAGAAGAACAACTCATCAACCTTCTCTTTGTGATCCTCTGTGATGAACTTATACCATGCTTGATAGTGTGCAATGGTGTTCGTGTAATCTTTGATGAAGTCCTTCTTAAAACGAACTCTTTCCTCCATTTCTTTAAGGTATACTGATTTGGAACCTCAGTCCAACTCATCCTTAACATGCACAACTTAGTCTTGAGCATGGCGGGACCGACGATGTACATCCACATGGTATATACGCTGACTTGAAAAGCTGTGTTGGTGGCCATGAGCATCAACTAATCGAAGTACGTATCGAGCTCCATTCTGACTTGGTTCTTCTCTTTGGCCTCGGTGAGCATACCGATCGATGGGGTGCCATACTTCCTCACCACGACACCCAAAATCCTGTACAAATGTGCATACGAAGCCTCGATACTAGTGATGACTGATGGGAGTTCCTCATAGGTCCATATTTGACTCCAGATGCACGCTTTGTCCAACTCCACCTGTGGCTTCATCATCTTATGCAAGTGAAGCATGGCTCCCTTGTATCTCATTTTCCATGTCTGTACACGATCAACTGTGGTGTGTATGTCTATGAGTGTTTGTGTTATCTTGGTGCAACATCGTTGATTACCATGTAGGTGGAAAACTGCCTTGTGCTCAGTGACAAACTTGTCATATAGTCTCTGTGTGACTCTCTCAAGAGCTGATACCTCAACAAGTATGGCCATCTTCATCTCTGCTCTGATGGATCCTATTGATTGTTCTTCTCTCTACTTGGCCACTTGCAATTCCTTAGACATGCACTCTATTGGCTTGATGGGCCTTGATCAAAGTTCAACATTAGTCAGCCAACCAAATCCCTACACTACTGGCCCTTTCGGCATCAATCCGCAAAGTACGAACTAAAGTCTCACCCAAAGCAATATGGGGGGATGCAGGAACCAAGTTTCCACACCTTGAGATGGTTGTGATGTCATTTTTATACCTTAACCCCGCCTTCACGTAGATCGATAAGCCTTTAGGGCTTATTTATGTACTTCTCTATTAGGCTTTTAGAACCTTCGTGAAGGTTTTCGATTGTCCTTCGCGTAACCCTAACAAGTGATCTCGACACTTACACGCCTTTGTAACTACTTTGTTGTATAGTCCTTTGAATTATCTTAAGTGTTTTCCAATTCTATCATATAATTTAGATTATCTATGCATAAACATATATCTCTACTTGCGTTCATATAATAGAGGAAAACATATAGATTCATGAATCAATTCAGCAGTAAAACATAAACCCAGTGCTTAGCATAACATAATCGCATGCAATTGATAGAGGTAAAATACACAATAATTCCAGATAATCTTCTTTATTGATGATCCAAGTTTCTAGTACAGGCTCTGACTACCCTACACACAGCTGCAGGGGTCCACGCACTCAACTTCGAACTTCTACCCTAGGCCTCTGTGCACTCAGCTGCAGAGCCTTATTCATACACTAAGACTCTTACTCTTAGCTCCTTTATAGACTCATAAATGACTCCACTTAACTTACTTACTCCAAACTGACTTAGACTCCTATTAAGACCTCCTTTTTATACAATCCCATGGTCCGCGAACCAAGGACGGATCTCATCAAGGCGACACAACTTATCTAGACTAAGGGCAGAAACCCTTTTTGACTCTTGATATATTCACACTCCGTGACCAAAAATGCGGAGAATTTACATTTATTTATACAAAATTTGGGCCTTCTGCCCCAAAAATTAGGTTTTAAACCCCAAAATTGACCCGAGGGGACCCGTTCCCAATAGCCCCCAACACAAAGATGGTGACTCGCCCTTGAGTCACTCAGACGGTGTAGAGATCTTGTTGCGAATATCTCCCAGGTCTACTTGGACTACTGCAAATTCGCAAGTGCACTGCGTTGCCGCTTGCACCATCTCCTCAACTTGTTGCTCTATTGTTGGCCCTGTACTATCTCATTGTATCTTCTGCTGAGTCACTTGCAGACCAACCAACTTCCCTTCGATGATGGCAGTGAGCGCATATGCTTCATCAAGCCAAGGTCCTATTCTAGCCTTGAGGACACTCTCTTTGCACTACGCTGCATCCACCTGCTCCTTTAGTACCTTTTCCTCCTGCAGTTTGGATAGCCTCTATGTAAGGGTGAAGGTGCGCGTTGTTGATTTGACTTCATCATATCGCTACTGCAGCTCCTGGGCCTCCGTTTCCAACCTTTGCAAGGTGGGATATTCTTGAAAATCGGTAACCACTTCAAGCGCCTGCTCGAAGAGTGCAGTACACTCCATTATGATGCTGTTTATTGCTGCCATGATTTCCTTCACAACTGTCTCACATTGCTCTCTAACTTCTGGCGGGGTTGAAGGCTAGGCCTTCAACTGTAGTTTTATGATCTTGAGGTTCAGATCAAACAGAACCTTCTCCAACTCTGTTCTGGTGTCACGCACTCCAACAACAAGCTTCCGAATCTGCACATCTACTGGCTCATCATCCAGAATGGCCAGCTCTGGGATAGACTTGCATGCCTCAACCACCACCTTGGTCGTGTGCTCATTTTTGTCTGTGACGGCTTTGATGAGGTTGACAACAGAATCTCTTTGTACCATCATTTGAGCGTTGTTGACTTTTTGCTCACTGATTACCTGTATTGTGCGCTGTTCGCGGGCCCAAAGTTTTGCAATCACACCATCCTTCAAATTATGAAGTGCCTCACTGGGAAGCACGACCAAATTGAGCCCAATTCCTTTAAGGGTGCTGACAGCGGGCCTGTCAGCTTTAGTCTCTATGGTTAGCACTCCCTCCGGCAGCAGTATTTCCTGAGGATCCAGGGTACGCACCATCCCTACTGCTTCCAATGTGTCGGGTGCCAAACTAGTTGATGCCGCATTGCTTCATCCCACACTGGTTTGGACCTGCAACGCCTAGATCTGTAGCTTGTGCAGACCCATATAAATGGCCCCTAAGGCCTGCTTCTATTGTAGCTCGAATTGCTGCAACAATTCTGTGGTGGTATCTTTGACCATATCATCGATATCATTTAAATTACCTTATGTTAAGGTGATTGGATTGAGAGAAGTCTTGCTGGCCTTAAACTTCTTACGCGACCCTACCTTCTGTGGATCTCTGTTGCCTTTAACATGGAACAGAGTGGTCTCTAGGTCCGCTCCTCCCTAGTCTAACCACTGTTCCTCCTCCTCTATCTCCGGAGAAGGCAACTTCTAACTCTTGTCAGATCCATGCTCCCCTTCTTCTGCTTACCCTCCCGTTTGCTTTGCGGTGGTGCACTCTGCCTTAGCCTTGTCCTCAGCCTCCCTTTTTCTTTTTGTGGCCAACTGCTCCATCTTCATCTTGGCCTCCTCCTTTTTTCACTATGTTGTGGTCTTGCTAGACCCAGCTGTCAAGTCCAAGGCAATGTGCCAATCTACTAGCCAGTGGTCGAGGACCGCTATAATTGCGTCATCTGTGGCCAAGTATGGCAGTTCATACCATTTGTGCTAAGGGTCCTTGTGTGCATGTATTGAGACCTAGTGGAAGTCGGCCTTGAATTCTACATACTCCTGCAGCTTCTCGTACATAGTTGGCTACAGTCGCAGTTTGTGGTTGATGGCCATATGGATGCTCATCTCCATCAAGATTCAAAAGACCTTGTTATCCTTGACCCTTTGAGGGTCCTTCGTAGCCCACAACGAAGTGAACTTCGCTGCCCTTGGTAGGTCGGGCACAACCGGAGGAAATTGGCTATCCTCTAGCAACTGTTAGGTGTGGAGCCAAATTATCTTCTTTAGCCAAAGGTATCACCGCATTGGACCCCATTTCGTAATGTGGCAGCAACACCCCCCGTAATATTTTTACTAAAAGTGGGGTCCAAGGGGGGGCAACTGCGATCTTTGGGAGCCCCCCCTAGTGGGGGATCGAGGGAATTGCCCCGGAAGCTAAAATTAGATGTAAAATTACCTTGTAAAATGTTGTAATTTCGTAGTCAATCTGGTCCATTCATTAGGTGGAGATCTGATGGTATAAGTTATGTTTAATTTAGGGTTTTTTGCTCTAGAAGGCAACCCCTAGCTATATATGAGGGAATTGTATTGCGTCTATGTAGATCTGTATTCTGAATGAGAAAGAGAGAGGAGATTGTGTGAGAGTGAAGAGGGAACTACAAGAGATCTATTTTAGGTTGTATCTCTTCAGGTTGCTGGATAATATAAAAGAAAGGACGGGCTGTTTCCCATGGATGTAACCTAAATTGGGTGAACCACTTATATTTGTGTCTCTCTTGTTTTATGTGTTTATATTTTTGCAATATATTTTATGTGTTCCATTGCTGTGTAATATATAATTTTTTAACAACTGGTATCAGAGCCGAAGGTCTATTTGGCTGATAAAATCACAGGAGAGAAGGAGAAATGGTGAAAGATGGTAAGTTTAGGGTTGAAAAATTTAATGACCAAAACTACCGGCTATGGAAGATTATTTGTACCAACCATTGAGTGGAAAGACAAAGAAGCTGACAAGTATGACAGACACATAATGGAATATTCTTTACAGAAAGGCACTTGGAACAATATGGATGTGCCTAGCAGCGCTGATAGCCTTTAATATTTCAAAGGAAGCAACAACATAGGGTTTAATTTCAGCATTGGCCAAACTATATGAAAAACCCTTGGCCTCTATTGGGAATGGAATCCCCCAAGGACAGTTTTAGGGCTAAAAGCCCATGTTTTGGGTCAAATTTTATAATAAAGTTGTAAAGTTGCATTTTGTGGTCGTGGAGCATGAAGGTGTCATGAGTCATAAAAGGTTGTCTACCCTTATTTTGTAAAGTGTAAAGTCGGCTGTAAATATCTACCCACGGTCCGTAGACCATGGGATTGTAGAAAAAGAGCTAAGTAAGTAAGCTCTCAGTAGCTTTAGAAGTAATAAGTCTTAAGAGATAAGGAGGAAGTCTTTAGATAAGTCTAAGTTCGGGTCGTAGCGTAGGTAGAGGCTTTGCAGCTAAGTGCGCAGACCCTTACAACTGTGTGCGTAGGGTGGATAGAGTATGTAATCATCTGAAGATATCAATAAAGAGAAGCATTATACAAATTCTGTGTCTTTGTTTCCTATTAATGCATCTTGTCATATTGTGTATGGATTTCATTTACAATGCTTGTGAGATGCGCGAATGTATGGAATTATGTTGGTTAATTGAACGCAAGTAAGAATATATGTTGACGTGGTGCTAACTATGATTGTTTAGTAAGATAAATGAAACACTTAAAGATAAATTGGGAACTCGTACAATACATTGTCATAGCAGTGTGAAATTACCTAAATTGCAGAATAGGGCTACGCGAAGGCCAATCATACTCCTTTACAGAGGTACTAAAGAGCGGAATAAAGGGCTAGACTGACAGAGCCTAGAACTTAGTGACCTGTGCAGAAGGGAGAACATAGGGTACAAATCAACAACACGACCATATTAGGGTGTGGAAAATTGATTCCAACATCCCCCCATACTGCTTCGGGTAAGATTTCGGTCTGCGCTCTGCGAGCTGATCCCGAAAGGGCCCGTAGTGTAGTGATTTGTTTGGCTAACTAACGCTGAACCTAGGTCAAGCCCCATGTAGCCAACAAATGTTTCCATTGCCAGGACTAGAATCTGCATAAGAGATGTGTGATGTCGTATCATTGTAATCCAACTAAGAAAGAAATCAGAGATATGTTGGATAGGAAGTGTTATCACTCTAGGAAACTCTCCTAGGTTGTAGCTCGGAGATGCTTGGTAACACATAAATATTTAATATTGTTCTCTGAACTATTGGAATGGATTAAGATTTGGATCAAGTCAAATGACTGTTTCAACTCCGTTTTCACTCCAAACATGCATGAACACCCTCAGCTTGACAAGGCTTTAGACCACTAATTCTCAATAGTTTATAGATTCAATGGATAGATGGAGAATACTGACTATACCAACAAATGCATACATAAACACATATGAATGGCTAGCTACATAAAGTAAATGAAGCTTGCAAATCTAATTTATCAATGTAGAGATAAGATGATAGTTATCTAGCATTAGACATAGAAGAAAACTTGAATAACCTATTCAAGTGCAAGTTTAGAACATAGGAGAAAATGGTAATTGAACATGTAACAACAAAAGAAGCTTGTATAACTGGAATGAAGATGAGACGCTGAGAGGAAAATAGTATCCACAATCTCCAAAAGTTGAACCTCTATTCCTTCTAACTTTCTGTACAATGCTCTCGGGCTCTCTAGGGCTCGAGATGTCTTAATCTATCCCCTCTGGCTTCTAACTACTTGATGCCATAATTAGACAAGCATGAGCATAGGGGATCTGTTTCTAAAAAACACAGTAACCATATTCTGGTCACTTCGCCGTGCTGTCAGGTGGCTCGCACGTGCAGTGATGTTCCATGATCATTTCTATTAATTCGCTACATCGTGATGCTATTTTTCCCCTTTCAGCCATAGATTTCGTTATTTCAGTTCTATTGTCCGACTGTCACAAACACTAACAGAGCCAACAACTTTCCTCCCCGGGTGACTGATGGGAAGTGGGGTACAGGGGCATATGGGCCATTGGATGAGATGGATCGATAGTGGAGATCAATCGCCAGAGCCCTGAAATCGTGGCAGGAGTGGAATAAGTCCGAGCCGTAAGATCTTGGATGGGCAGATCGAACAGCTATCATGTGGAGGACGTGCTCGAAAGATAATGCCTGGGAGTAGTTTCATTTTAGTGGAAATGGTTTCTATCGGGCAGTTAATCGGGAGGTAAGTGGTAAAGGTTGGAGCCCACCCGATGCCATTCATCGAGAGCCACGTAGCAGCGGAGGAGAGAGAGGAAACCACCTTTATCGGGCGGGTATCCCTCTCGCTTGTTGCCTGAGTGATATGCGCAATAGCTATAAGATCTAGTAGGAATGATCTAACGATGATGCTTGATCAAGAATATCTTGTCAATCGGGTGAAGTGAGGGCTGTTAGGTCGGTAGGAAGATCGACGGTGGGGGGACATGGAGGTACGGGATGTCCTTGAGAAATGTGCGAAGGGAGCGTATGGGCAGAAAGGTAAGGTTTTCATGGGTTTTTGCGCATTAGTGCATGGGTTAATTTATGTAGGGCCAAGGCGAAAGTGGGTTTTGTTAGGATGTGAGGGTTGGGTTAGGATATGAGAAAACAAGAATGGGAGTGGATGAGTGAGAAAGGTGGGTTGATGGACTGTGTGGGAACCTCTCCATGACAAAAAAATAGACCATTTACTTCTTTAAGCTTTCAAAAATAGCAGTGCTGCATCTCAGGGCTAACACTAGCTCCTTCTGGGGATGAAAGCCTCCTTGTGAGGTTTCAAGAACTGCAGACTACTGCCTTTCCTAACAAAAACAAACCTATCTCCTAGTGTTCCATTGGGCATGGAGTTTATTTGCATAAAACCAAAAACTGAAAAACCTATTACAATATTAAGGCCCTAAAGCCTCATATGAAGTAAAGTTTCAAAAACCACCAATTGACTGGGCCATCAAAGACACATTCCCCCTCCAAATTGTGCAGAATGAAAATATTGTTCATGTGATCCTGAACAATGAAAAACAGTCCTGTCCTTAAGGCATAAAATTTACCATGGTTGCCCTTCTTTTCCTTCAATGCATCCCATTTGAGAACACAGTCAGCAACCTGAAAAATGTTCACCTTTTCTTTTCTATCAAAGGTTTCTTTGATCTTCTTCTACTGAATTCTTGACTTCTCAACCAGTTGTTCTCTGATCTACTGTAATTCAACCAAGATACTCATCCTCCTTGCCATGTCATTCTCTTCATCCTATTCTTCTTGCAAGAATTTGGCCATAGGGAGAATCAGTTGGATAGGAAAAACAACATCAACGCCATAAACCAGCTTAAATTAAGAATTTCCTATGGACTTCTTGTTGGTAACCCTGTCAGCCCACAGTGAAAAATTCAATTTGGAATCCCATCTCTTTTTGTTTTCCTCCAACAATGTTTTGATTATCCTTAAAAGACTCTTGTTATATTGTTATATGATTCTGCTAGGCCATTGCCTTGAGGATAATATGAGGTAGAATGCACCAACAGAATGCCCGTGGATTCACACATGTTCACCAATTCTTTTGCCCTAAAAGCTGCTGCATTATCAGTGACTAGTTTGGTTGGGCAACCAAATCTAGTGAAAATATTCTCATTCAAGAACTTTATGATTACCTGATGATTAGAATTTTTAGTGGGTATAGCCTCAATCCATTTGGTGAAATAATCAGTGGATACCAAGATCCATTTGTGTTTTCCACTAGAATGTGGATTAATTTCACCTATGAAGTCCAACATCCACTGCTAGAAGGGACCATTGGCGTGTACTGGTTTCAAGGGCAAAGATTCTAGCTGTTGTCTTCCGCTAAACCTATGACATTTGTCACAAGACCTCACAAAAGAAAACACATCAGAGAACAAAGTAGGCCAATAATACCCAGCTCTTAGGATCTTGTGGGCTGTGTTTTTCCAATAATGATGCCCTCCAGAGATGCTAGAATGGAAATGGTGCATGACTTCCATAGATTGTCCTTTGTTTAGTCATCTCAAGTGGATCCCTAATGGGTCTCTCCAATAAAGCAGGTTTTTAGTAATGCAAAATTTCGCTGATATGAGCTTAATGGCCTGGGCTTGACTTGAGCTAAGCCCTAGAGGGACTTCTAGCTTCTGCAAAAAATGAACTATACTGGAATACCATTCACAGATGGCTAGATTTTCAGCCAAAGACAGATTCTGCTCTTGCTCTTCTGTTGCTTCCTCTGTCTGTTCACCACCTAAATTTGAACCCATGCAATTTATGTCTAGCAAAATACAATTTTCCTTAGCGATCAGCTTAGCCAAGCCTTGGACTTTGAACAACATGGTGGGCTTCACCTCTATGTTGACCTCTATGAATTTTGCAATCCATTTAGCTCTCTTTCCATCAATATCTAGCTGAGTAAGGACATCTTTTACTGAGGCTGAAGGTACATAAGGAACCACTTTGGAATGCAGAATATAAATTCTGAATGCCTTTAAATATTTTATGAGAGCATAATCTTGTTTTTCAATAAGGTCATACCTTAGTTCAACATCCATTAGAGTTTTGCTGAAAAAGGTCACAAGGTGCTCTACACCTTCATCATTTTTCTGCAATAGAACTGCTGCAAAATAAGAGGAAAAAGAGAAGATATAAAACTCCTTGATGTAATCTGGATTGATTAGAGTGGGAGCTTCCATGATAGCTTGTTTGATGGCATCAAAAGAGCTTCTTGCAACATCTGTCCATTTTATTTCTAATCCTTTCTTCAGCATGGAAGTGATGTGCTTCACTAGCCCTGCAAAGTTTGGAATAAACCTCCTGACAAAGTTAATCTTACCCAGGAAATATTGAATGTCCCTGTTGGACACCTAATCCTCTAAGGGTTGGTGTGGAAGCCAAATAGACTAAGGAAGTCCAAGAGACCTTGGAATACGAAACCAAAGGTTATATGAATGTACTATAAATGTATATCATTTGTTAATAATAAGTGCACTCTCATGCTTATCTTTAATATATTGTTGTTGCCATGTATGTGTTTAACATGGTATCAGAGCTGGTTGGTTCTTAACCTACTCAAAATTATGTGGGTTGTGTATGGGTTTTGTGCCTTTCAGAGCATTTGTCAGAATAGAGGTAACCTCTCTCAGCTCTTCCATTCCTCTATCCCTAGCATACCTGCTTCTTAGATTGCAAAGAGGATTATTACCAACTATGTTTGTCTAATGAGTGTCCCTCTGGTTGCGTTGTAGCCAATACATTGGCGCATCTCTGTGGGAAGTTTCAATCTACTGGCCATTAAAATTATGTGCATCCTAAAGTCTGAGTGAAATCATATCTTTCGCATATGCATTTGATATTAGTTATGAGCGGTTTGATTTTTCAAATAAACATTCTGTCCATAACATAACCTATCTTCCTGCATGTGTTGCCAGTCTCTTAGCACACAAACCCATTACCTTTCTCAAGTTTGTGGTTTTGTCAACCCTGAAGAAACCGTTACAATATTTATGCGTTATGAGCCATTGTTTTCTTGTGGCCTTCCTATGTGTGTGTCTCAATGAACCTGGGCATTTTCTTGTGATGCTTCTTCACTCTTCGAGTGGGGATTGTTTTCTCTATTAATTGGTTGGTATTACAGTGCGTACGTTGGTCATAGAGTTACTAATCCATAGTTGCATGTTCATGTTGGTGTCCATTCTATGTGTTGTTTAATGCTGTGTAATAGTGCTCATTCCATTCATTTCAATGAGCTCGTGCTATGTATGAAGAGGCCGAAATGGTACGAACACAACGTTTGGAACCTAATATTGGAGCATCGACATGACTAGTTTATTGAATTTCGTATATATGGCATGGATCTGCATTGATTTCAAGCTATTTGGAGTATTGAAACCCTGTGAAAAAACTGAGAAAGTGTTGCCTATGGACGACTGTTTAAATGTTGGGTATGGTACATTAATGTGCTTAAACAATGGTCATTTCTATGAGATGATTAAATTCATTTCCTAAATGCTGGTCCATCTAATTGTTTCTTGCACATAATGCCTGGTCCAGTCGTTCACGTCTTATGGTCTAGGGTTCTACTTCTGCTAGTGTGTATGACCTTTGGTTAGTATGCTTTGAAGGTAGTGGTGTATGGTATCTGCTTCGATTGAAGTCCTTCAACAACTCATGCACTTTGAGTCCATCTGCATGTAATCCATAGAGAAATTCCGGGAACTGCATGAAGCTTTCTAGCATTGGTGGTCATCCTTAAACCACCACCCTTTATACCAACATTTCAGAGAGAACATTCAGCCTAGTGCTACCATGCATTTTTTCACGTTTTGTATTACAACTCTCTTCTTGGACTCATACATAACCCTTCGGATTAAGGGGGCGAATGTTGGACACCTAATCCTCTAAGGGTTGGTGTGGAAGCCGAATAGACTAAGGAAGTCCAAGAGACCTTGGAATACGAAACCAACGGTCATATGAATGTACTATAAATGTATATCATTTGTTAATAATAAGTGCACTCTTATGATTATATTTAATATATTGTTGCTGCCATGTATGTGTTTAACAGTCTCTTTTTGATATTGGGATGGACAATGTCTGAATTTATTGAACTCTTACTGGATCAATCTTCACACCTTCAGTAGAAAAAATATGTCCCAAAAGTTTTCCTTCTTCTAGAGCAAACTGTGACTTCGTTGGGCTAACAAAAATTCCAAATTGTTTGCACTTTAGAAACACCTTCTTCAAATGCTGCAAATGGTCCTTCTGACTGCTGGAAAATACTGTTATGTCATTAAGGTAAATGAGGACAAACTTGTCCTTCTCTCCCACAAAGGCTATGTCCACGGCCCTCTGAAAAGTAGCCCTAGCATTCATTAGTACAAAAGGCATCTTGGAGTACATGAAAGTGCCCCAGGGAGTAGTGAAGGCAGTCTTTTTTCTAATCTTCTGGATGTACAACAATCTGATTGTAACCTGAAAATCCATCTAAGAAAGACATGAATCTAACCCCTAAAAATTTTTGCAGCAAGTGTTCCATCTTAGGCAGGGGGTAGTTGTCTTTTCTAGAGCATTTGTTCAGATTACTGAAGTCAACACAAAGCCTAATTTCTCCATTCTTCTTTCTTACTACCACAATGTTAGCTTCCACTTTGAATACCTTAGGGGAACTATGATCTTGGCATCCAACAATTTCTTAGTTTCCTTTTCAATCAAAGGTAGTAAGAGAGGGCTGATAGGTCTTAACTTCTACTTAAAAGGGATGGTGTTCTTCTCTAGTGGAATCTTATGCTGAATGATGTTTGTGTCATAGGTCTTAATATCACTGTACTCCCAAGGAAAAATATCAGCAAATTGTTTCATCAGGGTGCAATACTTAGAACTTTGGCAGAAGACAAGTGGGTGGACAGATTTATGTACTTTGGATGGTCTGGACTCCCTACATTATGTCTATGAACTACAGACTCATTTTCTTTTTTGGAAGGATTATAAGGTACATCATTATGATAAAACAACTTCTCTAGGGGAACCAATTCTTTGGGTATATGGTTACTAGGCAGCTGAACAATGTTATCCTGACCAATTTTTTCCTTTAAATTGGACTGGTTGCATTCTTCAATGGTTTCGTTTTCTTGGCCAATGTGCATTTCAAAAAATTCATCAATGACTTGTAAAAACCTATTAATTTCATTGTCATCTTAAAAAACTTTCCAGTATTTGACATTGTCAGGCAGAGATGGTCTATATTTCACCTGAACTTCATAAGTCAATTTAGGAGGCAAAGGAGGGATAAACGTGCTAGCAGACACAACAAGGGAATCAAAAAGCTGGTTCTTCATTCTAGGGATGTAATAAATGCTGAAACTATTAAAAGGACCCTTGAGCTTCCATACCTCATCTCTGTATGCTTTCATCCTTGGATGCTTTTCTTGGAAAGTTTTTTTCACCTACTGAATGATAAGGTCTACATCTCCAAACACCTTCAGTCCTTTGATGCCCATTTCTTTAGTAGCGTTTAAGCACAATATTAAGGCTTCATCCTCTGCTATGTTATTTGTGACCTGAAAAGTTAACTTGAAAGAAAAATGAACGCATTCTTGTGTGGGGGATACAAGGAGTACACCTGCCCCTGTAGCTTCCTTAGAGCAAGCTCCATCAAAGAACATGTCCCAAATTTGTGGGCCTTCTTCCTCTGTGATCTGGCAAACCGGTTTCCTAAGCTGCATGGAGGCCAACTGGGATTCTTCAATTTGAAGAATATAGGCTCCAAAATTAGTGTCGACAACATAGATGGGATTATTAGTGGGATTCCTTTCATCACTGATGATATAAGACAACTGAGATTCTTTGTATAATCTCCTACTCTCACCTCCAAAAACTGGGACAGTAGCATAGGACATATCATTTTGCAATATTCCACCTAATCTCTTGATCCAACCTTTGGAAAGAAACATGCAAAACTTGGGGGGTACATCTGCTACCACAATATCCATCATCATTCTCTTCATGTGCAACTGAGACAAGGTGATGGCTAGGTCTTTGATTAATCCAAACATTTCACCTTTCTAGAGTCAAAAGAGAACATGTCATGATAAGGCTTGGTAATGTCAAGGCCCAACTCATCCATGATAGCCTTGGGCATTAGATTATGTCTGGCTCCTATGTCAAGAAGGCAGTTATGAAGAGCTGTCATCATAATTTTCAATCATGGGGCTGAGAACAGCAACTGGTTTGTCATCTTGCAGATTTATATAGTTAGTGGAGGCTTGCATGGCATTAGGCTCAAGGGCCTCAAGGATAGATCTCTTGAAGGACTCATTCTTCACTAGCTCAATTAGAGGTATAGCTATTCTTAGTTTCTAAATTCCTGATTCAAAACTGAAAGGAGAAGGAGACTTGTCAAGGCCTATTAGCTAGTGAGCTGGAGCTTTGAGGATGATGGGATCAACTGCCAGTCGTTTCTGCTTATTAGCTTGCCATATTACAGGGACAACAACTTTCTGAACATGAGTTTCCTTGACATTATTCATTTTCGAACTCAGATCATATCTGTGTTGATCATCAGTTTGCAAAACAACTCCACCATCTCACTCTTGGCTAATCTGGTCATTAAATAAAGACTTTTCATAGGCAGCTAAGGTAAAAAAGGAGGCACTGCCTTTGTCTTCCATACAATGGATCTCATCATCTTCTTCAAACTACCCTTCTTCCATGACTACATTTTGAAAAGGGGTCTTCACCCTTTGGTCTTCATTGGCATCTTTCTTTCTTTGCAGAATCTGCAACTACTCATCATCTCTTCTATATGGATTTGGATTTATAGGAGAAAAGGTATTAGGAACTCTTCCTTTCCTAGGGTGCTGCTCAAACTTTAATTTGGATATTTTAGAGGCTAATGATTCTATCATCTTGGTCATTTTATCTATCTTGGGGCCTGAAGATGATGAAGATTCGCCCCTTTGTCTCCTTCTATCAACATTCCCCTTGAGCTTCTCTGCAACCATGATGTTTGATTCTACTTCCAAGGCTGCATCTTGCATATCATCCAAGGTAGCACATCACCTCTCCCTCAATAGTAGACATAAGTCATAGTCAAATGCACTGGCATAGGTGAGTTTAGCAGAGATAGTGGTGGGTTTTACTTCGGTTCGTATCTTGCTATACATGCAGTTGAACCTCTTATTAAAATCAAACAACAACTCACTATTTTCCCTCTTTAAGTTGCCAAACTCGGTGTGGTAGCAGAGTAGATCCTTCTTATCCCCCCAATGCTTTAGGAATACATCATCTAAAGCCTCAATATCTGCTATAGACCTTTGGATCAGTTCTTTGAACCATTTTCTAGCCTCTCCATCTAGGCTTTGGACAAAGACTCTCATCCACACATCATGTTCACTAATGTCTAGGTTATCAACATAGCTATAGAATGATTCAAGATGTTCCTTAGTTGTAACACCTTCAGTCCTAGTGAACTTAGGCATATACTTCTGATATTCTCCAGTGGGCATGGTATTCACAGGAGTGGGCAGTACTAAAGGTCCATACCTAGCCACTATGATTCTTTCCATTTTGGTAGGTGCTTGTGGTCCTGCCATAGCTGTGGTGGCTATAAGGGTAATAGAAGTCTGAATTACAGAGGGTTGAGGAGTAACTGATAGGACTAAAGGAGTATGATGGATAGGAGGAGAGGTTTCCTTTGGGCTTACAACAAAAGAAGAACCTAAAGAATAAGGAGCCATATGGATCTCTGAGATTTTTTCTTCACTAATAGTATTAGATGCTATACTCTCAACATGTATTTGTTCTATTATAGGATTTTCTTGAAGAGGTATAAAACATTTTTTAGAACTACCTGAACCTGATGCTCCTTTCTCCAACGCCTTTATTTCTTTGATGATTCTTTTAGGGTCAGGTACTGGGTTAGCTTGTGGCTTCTGAGGATTTCTCCGAGTATGCCTCACAAATTGAGCCAGCACTATGGAGTGGAGTCGCCAAGAGGTTTATCCTCCAATAGAGTCGCATGAGAATAGAAATCTATGACTGGCAAAGGAATAGTGGCTGAACAGGTACCTATATACATATATCCATGAGATATTTTTCTATTCCTTTCCGGTTGAGCTATGTGAGTGGATTGCGAAGCTAGCGGATAACCAAGGAAGGTGGAGACTTGACGGTCCTATTGTTTGGACTCTGGAGTTAGTACAAAGATTGGAAGCCTTTGAGGATAATATTGCCCACACTTTTGATCATTGGCTCGATTGCATCATTGGAGGATTTGTGACTGAATTCGCGGTTGATACCTCAATTAGATACAACGAGGTGGAGAGACTTTTTTTCAAAGGTTTGGGAATAAGTACTTGAAGTCTTTGAATACCTAGATTAGGATGTTATTATGCGAAAAATGGGTTATGAAGCTACCTTGATGTTCGGAGGTACATGAAGCGAAAAGACTTACAGGAACGAAGGGAGAAAGGGTCTTGAATATAGTCCATTAATTTCACCTCTACCAGGTGATGAAGAGGGAGTAGAGCAGGCTTCTTCATGAAGTGCAATTCAGTTAATAAGACAAGGATTCCTGTGACTTCCACCTCCACCCACACCACCTCCAACTTCACCACCATCACCTGCGACTTCACCCATACCACCTCCACCTCCACCACAATTCAACATGGAAAATTCAGTGAAGCTACCTTTGTTCAAAGGCTTGGGAAATGAGGACTCATACCAGTTTTGGTTAGTTTTGAAATATGTGTGGGAATCTCAGGCCATTACAAATGATCACGTGAAGAAGGAAACACTGGTTAGTGCTTTGTAGGATTGTGCACTAACCTGGTACATTAAATACTTTAACGATAACCCAAACGCTGGAGTGGCAGACATCCGGACTACACTGAATAAAGATTTTAGTAGGCCTAAATATGAGGCACAGTCGATTGTGGGGTTCAAGGAAATCACAATGAAAATAGGTGAGACACCTTGGGAATTAGATCAGAGATTGAAGTGTAAAATCTGTGAAGCTAATATGAACTTAACAGATGGACAACACCACGAATGGTTCGTGGCCTCACTCCTGCCACAACTAAGGGTTGCACTGTCACAACAGAAGATAATGACTCAGGCAAAGGCTTTGGAGATTGCAATGAGACTACATGAAGCACCTATGTAGGATTCAAATCTGGGGTTTCAGTAGATCCATGCGCAGTTGCAAAATCTTTTCCTTGAAATGCAAAGTTTGAAGCAGCACAGAACAGTTCAGCAGGAGGTGTGTGAAGGGGTATGGTGTCTGAAATGTAAAGGTTAGGGGCATGACAAATACCATTGCTCAGTCTTTGCGAACTATATTGTAGGAGGAGGACTGATGTTTTTTAGGCCAGAAGCCCAAGCAAGACCAAGTGCGGGGCCTGTGTTGTGGTGTGCTATATGTCATGTAGCAGGAAAACGTACAACGGATAACTATCATTTGCTATAGAAGCTTGTACAAACACCACAACAACTATTCTGCAACTTCTGTAGGTTGGTAGGGCATGATGAGTGCAACTAAAAAATTTATGAATTGATGATGGATAGAACACCCACCTATAGGGTTCAGGCAGAAATGCACCCCCCTGACCAGAGTGCAGGGATGGCGCAAACATGCTTTCAGGGGCACAGACAAGGGCAAGGTGGAGGAGGACTTGGGAGAGGTCGGGGAAAATTAATCTGCTACAATTGTGGAGGACCAGGACACTACTTCCATTATTACACTAACCCAATGCATATGTCGTGCAAATATTGCACTCTGTTTGATCATGAAACAGAGGACTGTCCTACGCTGATAGCGAGGATACACGACAAATGGGAAATACCACCGTAACTGACTCAAAACTTGCAGATGATGAGGTATGAGCCTCGCGAAGAGGATCCGAATGTGAATCTAGTGCTTCAAAGTGGAATTGCAATAGGGGATGATAAGGGGAAATAACCCAAAGATAGCACATGGGTTCGAAAAGCTCTGGCGAAGGAGGCTCCGGGTGAACCGCGTGTGGTGTGAAAGATTGGTAAGCATAAAACAAGGACCGACCGAGAGATGAGGCTGACCTCACAAATAGGAGAATACAAAATGGATCAGGTTATTTTCGATCTGGGGTTAGATGCGAACGTCCTACTAAATCAGACTTGGGAACGGATGGGAAGACCCACCGTGCAATGGTCTACAATTGAGTTAAGGATGGAAAATCAACAAAAGATCATCCCCATGGGGTGGCTGCAAGGGGTGATTGTAGATATTGAAGGCACGAGTGCATTGGCTGAATTTGAAGTAATAAAATTTGTGGATGACAACAACCCCTACCCTGCGATCCTTGGTATTGATTGGGCTACTGATTTGAACGAGGTAATCAACCTAAAGAAGTGAAAGATGATATTTGAAAAGAAATCGCTCTGCGTAATAGTACCCCTAGATCCTGCTGGACAATCGTGCTATACTGAAGTAGTCCGTGATTATGAGAGTGATGATGATATGGACTGTATCTATAAGATAACAATAGGAGAACAAGATTGGGTGAATCCAATAACAGATGGACGAATTACATGGGATCGCAAGAGTTCTTGCATCTCAGACTCTGATGAAGAATTAGAGTGCTGGAAGAATCAGTTACATGAAGTAACCACACTGAGTTCTAACATGATGACCTGGTCGCTACGTTGTGTGTCATCAGAGGTAAGAAATCTGCCCACTTATGATGGCTTGAATGATGTATATATATTTTTGGATGCATTTGATAGGGAAGCACCAGAGAAGCAACTCTTCCAGGCTTTGGACTGGGCACTATGTGCTATGCTTGCAAGATGGTGGGGTACACACAAGGGTAGCTTTGATGACTGGATTGAATGTAGGAGGATGATGAGAACATGCTTTGGGAAGCTGAAGGTATGAATGACAAACAAGTATGATGGGAAGGATAATCTATGCGCACACTTGTCCAAATGGGACGAGGCTTACAAAGCGAAGCCCCAACCTTAATGGGTGCACTTGTTCTGTCACACCTTGGATGTCATCTCGATATTCTGAATGGGATATTCTGTGCGAAGGATTCATAATGACATTCAACTTTGAATACGGGTTTGACTATATTGACAAGGCACTACAAGAAGTGAAAGCATCAATCTTTAGGATACCGCAGGATCATTTGGACCTGATTTAACCCGATTGGACTACTCATTTGAGCCACGCGCTAGAATGCTATAACATGAATGCTAAAGAAGAAGACGAGGATCTGCGAAATATTAACATACCTGAAAAAAGGTCACCGTGAGGTTGAGGGACTGCAGATTGAGAATCCTAATATGACTACGCCACTAAAAATGAAACAGGTAAATATTGATATGGAGGCAGAGCCCAAATTCGCGATGATTGGAGATTACTAGGATAATGTGATGGTGGATAAGGTCACTGAATTGCTCCACGAATACCGGGATTTTTTCCCTACCAATTTTACGGATCTAAAAGGGATAATAGGAGACCTGGGCGTTACGAAGATCACGTTGAAGCCAGACACGAAACCGGTTAAGAAAAGACCTTACCACCTCAATCCGAAGTATAAGGAGAAGGTTTGCTTAGAGCTAGACAAGATGATCGTGACAGACATCATTGATCCCGTAGAAGAATCTGATTAGGTAATCCCAATGGTGGTACAGGAAAAGAAGTAGAAGGATGAAATAAGGATATGTGTAGATCTTAGGAAGTTGAATGAATCTTGTGTAAATGATCCTTTCCCGACTCCGTTGACTGATGAAGTGTTGGACAATGTAGGTGGCTAGGAAGCATATTCCTTCACTAATGGGTTCTTTGGGTACCATCAGATCAAAATCGCGTTGGAGGATAGAAGCAAGAAAACCTTTGCAACTTAGTGGGGATGTTTTCAGCACATTGTAATGCCGTTCAGATTGAAGAATGCACCTGTGATTTTTTCATGCGTAGTCATTGTTGCATTCAAGGAATTTATTCACAAGTTTCTGGACTATGTTTGGGCTGGTGAAACTCCATGTGGAAAGTTTGCGCCTGATGCTAGATACCTGTCGAAAATACCAGATCATGCTTAATCTGAAGAAATTCCTGTTTTGTGTTCCTTTTGGGGCTCTGTTGGGTCACGTGGTTTGTAGATAGGGAATGATGGTAGATCCCGCGAAGATTGCAGTGACACTTAACTTGGAAGCATCGAGGAGCATGAAACAACTACATGCAACCTTACGACATACTAGGTATTACATGAAGTTTATCAAGGGCTATGCCCAAATCACCGCGCCTATGGAAAATTTGTTGAAAAAGGACATCGCGTTTTGCTGGAATGAGGATTGTAAGAAAAGATTTGATGTATTGAAAGAAAAAATGGTCATTGCACCGATTCTAGTCTTCTTGGATTGGAAGAAGGAGTTTCATGTACATGTCAATGCATCATGTATAGTGTTGGGAGTAGTGTTGACACAGGCTGGTGGAGGATACTTGGACCATCCTAAAGTGTTCACAAGAAGAAGGTTATCCAAGGCGGAGAAGAACTATTCCACCACCGAGCGCGAAGGGTTAGCCATGGTATATGCGCTCTATAAGTTTAGACCCTATTTGCTAGGTGGCCATTTTAAGATGTATACAGATCATTCCATGTTGAAATACTTGGTCAATAAGCTTGTGTTGGGGGGGAGAATATATAAGTGGTTGTTATTGTTCTAGGAGTATGATTTTGAAGTTATTGTGACGCCTGGATGACTAAACGCAAGACCAGAACATTTGTCGCACATCGAAATAGGGGAAGAGCCCACTAATTTGGAGGAGGGATTGCCTAATGCGTAGCTATTTGAAGTGCACGTCGCGGATGGTCATTTTGAAGATATCATACACTTCATAATGACAGGAACTGCACCGGAAGGTTACACCATCCAATAGAAGAAGGAGTTAGTGTTGCGCACGACAGAATTTTCTTTCATTGCTGGGCATCTTTACAAAATGGGGTCAGATGAGATGTTGCGACGATATGTACCAGAGTTTGAAAGGAGTAGTATCCTCACAAATGCTCATGGGGGCACCATGGGAGGACATTATGCAGGGAGAGTGACCATGCAGAAGATTCTCTGCGCAGGGTTGTGGTGGCCAACCCTCCATCAGGATTCAAAAGCTTACTGCAAAGCGTGTGATGTGTGTCAAAGGACTGGCAAGCCATCACGGAGGGATGAGCTACCTCTAAATCCATAGATGATGTTACAACCCTTTGAGAAATGAGCAATAGATTTTGTGGGACCAATTCGGCCCCAAGGGAAGAAGACGAGTGCGAGGTATATTATCACCGCGACATAGTATTTGACTTGATGGGCAGAGGTGCAACCTGTGAAGGATTGCACAGACACAACTGCTACAAAGTTCCTCTTTGAGTATGTATTGACGTGATTTGGGTGTCAAAATATTTTGATGAGTGATCGTGGTATGCACTTTTTGAATGAGACGATCAACGCACTGACAGAGGAATTTTAGGTATATCACCAGAAGAGCACGCCTTATTACCTGCAAGCTAATGGGATGGTGGAAGCATTCAATAAAGTGTTGGAGAACACATTGACCAAGGTTTGCAACACTTAGCGAAGTGAATGGGACTTGCGCATACCTACAATACTATGGGCCTATCAGGCAACTTGCAAGAAGTTGACTGGACAAACACCCTTTAGGCTTGTATATGGTGTTGAAGCAGTGAGGCCCATGGAATACATTGTGCCTAGTTTGCGCATAACAGCACTCATGGGTATAATAGATTGTGGAGCCCTAGAAGAGAGGCTCATGCAACTGACTGAGCTTGAGGAAGAGAGATTTCTAGCTAGATTTCACCAACAGGTCCAAAAGAAGTGCAAAAAAGCATGGCATGATCAACACATTAAGCTACACACCTTTAAGGTAAATGACCTAGTTTTGTTATATGACAACAAGTTTGATAAATTTCCAGGGAAATTCAGAATGCACTGGTTAGGGCTCTATGTCATTAAGTAGATTACTGACGAAGGAGAAGTTTAGTTGGTTAAATTGAATGGATATCCCTTCCTAGGAAAGGTGAATGGCAGTTGATTGAAGCCATACACCGGTGGTCCGGCCATGTGACTATATGAAGGTAGCACAGTCTTAGCACTCCAGGAAGCTGAAAAGAGGTGCAAGACTATAAATTACACTACCCGGGTTGGGGATCTGCATGATTAGAGGATTGTACGAAGCAAGGAAGTGTCATAGGGTTTGCGGAAACACGAAGGAAGTTGCACTACCCAGGGATAAATCACGTAGGTTGGACGGAAAGTGACCATTAAAGTCACTGTCCATGATTTATACGACCAAATGGAGCGAGCGGCTAGAATTTAAGACAAAATTTATGGGTCAGATCCTTGAAAATCTACTGCCAATCTGGCATTAATGAACCAAATGTGGGGGAGCTGTCGGATTTGAATTCAAAATGCCCTATAAATTACAGGTGGCTGCCCAACGAAAAACACTTGGCATTTTGAGAATTGAGTTGTTAAGCTCTCAGGTGCACATGAATGAAGATTTCTTTGAGGCTCTGATAACGAGTTTGGCATTTGAGCAGTTACCAGAGACAACACGAGCATTGTTGAATAGAGTCATGTCGACACCCGCAAAAGCTATAGATATTGAAGTGGTGACAACAAAGGAGTTGGTGTCAGAAATTGTTATGGAGGCAGAAGAAGCTGCTCCAGAGGTTGCCAAAGTATTAGTGGAAGTCCCCAAATCACCAAGGACGCCGAGACCAAAGTCGACCCCAACCACAGAGAGCATGAAGGATACGAAGGGAAAGCATCTTGCAATATTGATGCGTACATCGCCGAGAATAAACCCACCTAAGGACAAGCCCACAGCACAGGAAAAGGGCGAAGCCATCAATTTGGAGCTGGAGGAGGAAGAAATCGAAGACATCCCAATGGATGATGAGGACGTGCGAATAGACGTGGAGGAAGTTGAAGTCTAGGGTGCTGACCCTATCACTCGGTTGCTTGAGTACATCCATCCGTGCAAGGGCAAGACCAAGGTGCCAAAATATATCGATGAGAGGAAGGTACCCTTGCAAACCCCTCTGCTGCCGAATGAGATTGTCTTCGAAGGACCATGCTTAGGGCGGGTTCCTCTGTTAGAGCTCGAAGACTGGGACTTAGCTGACCATGAGAAGTTCCTGCACTTGGCAACCGAGAAGCTAATACGTCGCATTATTGACACAACCACCAAGATGACTGCATTAGAGCTGTGGAAGTGGTTTAGAGGAGTAGACAAGGCAGGTCTGCTCAACCTGCTATGGATGCCACACTACAACCACACCCTGATTACAGTCTTGGTCATCAAGTAGCTGCTATGCTTGGTGCATGTTGGGTGTCTGTGGTTGGAGGAGCCAATACCCTTCACTGACAAATTGATCCACAGGATCACGTGGTTGCCCTACACAGGAGAAAATTTGGCCATGATGTTTTTAGAAAAGGTGGTGAGCAGGCCATTGTGGAGGCCATGAAGGAGAAATTTAAGCTTGTGAAGAAGCTGTGTGGATATGCCATATCAAGCATTAGTGACCCTACTGTAAATGTCGCTATGCAGATTTTGGCAGGGAAGGCGATGAGGAAGTGTCGCGCTGATGAGGTGCTAGCACCTGTCATCATGCTAGCAGCCCAGTGCGCCGAAGGAGTCCATTTCAATTGGGCGCACTATCTCTATGGTGAGTTCCTTGCGAACTGCTGCGAGGCACAGGAGCTCAGCAAGATGTTCCACTACGTGTGGCTCTTGCTATCTATTGTGCTGGTAGCATGGGAGCTGCCAGAGGACAGTCAATTCCCTTCGATCATGCTAGACCTACCTGAAGTAGTGAAGTACGCCTCGCTGTGGGCGACTATGGATGCGTAGCACATCAAGGACAATAAGATCTTATGGATATTGATGGATATGAACATCTGCATGGCCATCAATCACAATCTACGATTGTCGCCTATGGTGTTTGCCAACCTGTAGGGCTACACAGAGTTTAAAGCAGATTTTCACCATGTGTCCATCAGGGCGCGAAAGGACCCTACACAGATATGGTATGACTTGCCTTACTTGGCAACAGATGATGCCATTGATGCAGTACTTGATCGCTAGTCGGTATAATGGCACACTACAACAGACTTGGCGGTGGGAGGGATCAAGTCCATGCGTAGCACAAGAAAGAGGAGGCCATGCTCAAGATGACGTAGTTGGCTAAAAATAGAAATAAGGAGGCTGCTGACAAGGCCCAGGAAGAGAGCGATGCTGCTTAGCAGACGAAGAAGAAAATAGGTGCAACAGAGCGGGGCTTTGACAAAGGTGCGAGGTTGCCTTCACCTGAGACAGAGGAAGAGATGGACAAGCAGACAGAGCAACACAATGCAGACCCACATGCGACATTCACCCGCATCAAATGTTCAAGGGAGAAAGAGAAAGGAGGGTCCAAGAAGAAATCCAAGGCCACTTAGACATCGCTGGACCCAATCACCCTCACAGAGGGCGATTTGCATGACATCAGTGACATGGTGCGGGATGTCACCGCGGAGGCCCTACAACAGTTTGA
Source organism: Pinus taeda (assembly GCA_000404065.3). NCBI lineage: Eukaryota > Viridiplantae > Streptophyta > Pinopsida > Pinales > Pinaceae > Pinus > Pinus taeda. The sequence continues at coordinate 64,176 of APFE031157029.1, forward strand.
GCAGCAACAAAAACTAATATTGGGGGCTATCCAGATAGGTCTGCAGGAGCTGCAAACCCGCACGTCACAGGTTGAGACGGTGTCCACCATCCTTGCCATCGACACTTCAGAAGCTGCTGAGATGATGCATGCAAAGGTCTCCAGCGCGATAGTGTTGCCTAATGGAGCACTATTGGGTAGTAGAAGCCTCGCATAACGGTCATAGGGCACAAAGCCTAAAATTTTGGGAAAAGATAGGGTAAAGACTCCGCGGAATGCGCGGATTGCAAGCTGTAATAAGTAGAGTCAAAGGATAGTCCGCCCAAAAATAAGGTAAAGAAATGTAAGTAGAGTTGGCCTGCCCATGGATCGCGGGCCAGGGAAATGTATACATAGAGTGAGGCTCTATGGGTAGAGGGAATTAGTTCTTGGTGATGAAGGAACTGAATTGTAATGGGTTTATGAGCTAAGAAGTTTTGGAGCATTTGTAAGTCCGAGTTGAGGGTTTCGGGGTAGAGGCTTTGCAACTGTGTGCGCAGAGGCCTGGTAGAGTCTGCAGCTGAGTGCGTTTACCCCTGTAGCTGAGTGCGCAAGGGCCTGGTAGATTTCGCAGTTGAGTGCGCGTACCCCTGCAGCTGAGTGCGTAGGGTAGATCTGGATGTAATGATGATTAAGTGGAAATAAAGATAAGTTGCTGTTGAATTACTGTGTTATTTTGACTATTGCAGATCTGGTCAATCTATTGAATATTTATATGCTTATGTTATGGTTTAAGGAAAATCTGTCTTTCTGTTAAGTGTGCACACTGGTTACCTTGAATAAATGTTTACTTAATGACCCTTTTAAGTAGATTTACTCTATAATACATCATCCAGTAATTAGTATTGGAAAGTAGCTTGGGGTTGGATCTGAGCGGAAGCAGAGCAATGCGAGGCTGCAGAAGAGTGCGTGAAGCCTCTGGACCACATCTAGACATCCCAAGGGTGCGGAAACCTAGTTCCAACACCCTCCCCTGCTACCTCTGGTGAGACCTTAGTCCGCGCTTCGTGCACTGTTGTCGAAAGGCCCGGTAGCTGCGGGATTTGCTTGGCTAAATAATTCTTCCGAATCTGGGTCAGGCCCATATAAGCCAACAAATGGTTCTGTTGTCGGGACTGAGATCTACCTAAGGGGGTGTCTAATGTGGGAACACTGGAATCCTACAAAGAAAGAGATTGAAGAGTGGTGGGATCTGAAGCTTCACGAGTTCGCAGTTCAGGAAAACAGAAACTTGCGAATATCAGAGGAAGATTGGTTGGACCATTATATATTCACAGATATCCACGAGATCTTCTTCGCGACATTTCCTATAGAATTATACGAGTGGATCATGAAGTTAGCTGATAGTGTGGGAAGGTGTAGATTAGATCAACCTATTGTGTGGACTCCAGAACTGGTGCGTAGGATAGAAGCCACCGAAGATAAACTCGCACTCGAGGTAGATCACTGGTTGGATCAAAAAGGCGATTTCTCTAAGGACCGCGGGGTAAGTATATCAAATCATTGAATACTTGGATTAAGATTTTGTTGTGTGAAAAACAGATTATGCACGTATATTGATGTCTAGAGTAATGCAGAGTAGAAGAGGATATTGAGGAACCAGAGGAGTAGAGAACAACCCTTTGATTTCTATCTCACATGAAAGCGAGGAGGAGCTCACTAGGTTCTCACTAGGAAGTGTAGTCTAGTTGATTAAGGAGCGCTTCCCACTAATACCACCTCCTTCCACACCACCACCAGCGTCACCTACATCAAACCCATCTGCACTGACACCAACCCCACCTCCCCTACCAAAAGTTAGGATGGCAAGCACAGTCCAGCTGCCGATATTCAAAGGTGTAGGAAATGAGGAATCGAGCCAATTCTGGTTTGTGATAAAGTCTGTATGGGACGCTTAAGGCATAATAGATGAAAAAATAAAAAAGGCTACCCTAGTTAGTGCACTGCAAGACCGTGCATTGACATGGTACATAAAATAATCAACCGATCATCCAAATTAGGGGATGGTAGTCATCCAGGAGGCGCTAAATAAAGAGTTTGGCTGACCAAAATTAGAAACTCAGTTGGTTATTGGGTTCAAGGAAATTGCATTGTTGCCTGGTGAAACTCCGTGGGATCTGGATCAAAGGTTAAAAAGCACCATCTGCGAGGCAAATATGACATTAACGAATGCCCAACATTGCACGTGGTTTGTGGCGTCATTGACACCACATCTAAGGATGAATCTATCACAAAAAAGATCTCAACCCAAGATGAAGCACTAGAGACAACAATGAGGTTGCACGAAACCCCAATACCAGATCTGGGGTTGGGAGTTCAGTAAATCCACATGCAACTACAAAACCTGAGTTTAGAAATGCAGAGCTTGAAGCAAGAAAGGGTGCCCTAATCAAAGGCACGTGTAGAGGTAGGATGTATTAAATACAAAAGTCAAAGGCATGATAAGGACCACTGCACCGTCTTTGTGAATTATTTAGCAGGGGAGGCCCAATACCGTTAAAAGTGGAGGTACAAGCCGGACCGAGTGCTACACTTGCGCTCTGGTGTGCAATTTGTCAAGTAGGTGGAAAACATGCAACATATAAGTGTCACCTATTGCAGAAGTATACCCAAACCCCACAACAACTATATTGCAACTTTTGCCGATCAATAGGTCACGACGAGCGAACGTGCCAGTGTTATGATTTAATGATGGAAAGAACCTCTGCCTACTAAGTATAGATTGAAGCGCGAGGGTTTGATCCAGCCGTAAGGCCACGCGGAAGATTTCAAGGACATGGCCAAGGAAGAGGAATGGGGCCCGGGCGGGGCTACGGACAGCTGATCTGCTATAACTGTGGAGGGCCAGGACACTATGCGCGCGACTGTGCTAATCCGACCAGGATCTCTTGCCCATATTATGAGCAGTTTGATCACAAAATGGTATATTGTTCAACGTTGACTGAACAGATGCATGAGAAGGGAGTGTTACCACCTACACCAACTCAAAATGTCCAAATGATGCGATCAAAACCACGTGAAGAGGACCCTAGCATAAACATGGTATTACGGAGTGGCACAACCATAGGAGGTGATATGCAGAAAGAGCTTGCAGAAGACAGGAAGGAGCGCGATGCTACTTTAAAAGAACCTAAAGCTGCGTAGGAACAAGGGAATAGGGTGCCTAAGGAAGCTCAAAAGAGCTTCATGGACGTTTCTTCTCTAGGTTGGAGGGACTAGATTGAGTAAGGCATGGATCCTTAAATGATAACTACCTTTCTCGAGACCTGCATGAAGCTGTTGTAAGATAGAAAAGCTGTTAAAGGACTGCAGGAGCTGATTACTAGGTGCGGTAGATCCGGCGAGCCCCACATAGTTCGGAAAATAGGGAGACATGCTCTACGCACTGGACGAGAAATGAGACTGACAGCGCAAATCAGCGAGTACGAGATGAATCAGGTCATAACAATGTAAACTTTGAAACGGGAACTGATACTGTTACCCGTTTCGTAGAGATAGCAAAAAAATGATCCTATTTTCAAAGTGGTGATGCAGAACACACATGTTTTTTTAGAACAAGGTTTTTGGAACTTTAATTTTTTTTCATGTTCAAGGATGAAATCAAGTTTTAGAATGGTAGTGATTTTCATGCTGATTTTAAAAAGTGAGTATTCTGCATCACACCTTTTTTTTAAAAGGCCTATTTTTTGACTTAATTTTCTAGTGTGTGAAATGTGAAAAATTATTTTCTAAATTTGATAGTTTTTGAAGTTGTCATCTTATTCATATTTTCTTGTTCTCTATCTTAAATTTTTTTTTTAAGTGGGGTTTTATTGTTTTGCGTTTTTAAATTAGAAAGTCGATAGTTTGAATTTTAGATAATCTACATATTTATACATCCT